>BMAV01027066.1:23588-106539 GCA_019973955.1 Trichonephila inaurata madagascariensis
CCAAAGAATCGGTCGTATACATACTTGAAAAAGAAACTTCAGCATTTACATAGAAATCTACTCGTGCAAAAGGAATACTGTTTATATATTGGGAATAATACCTATATACAGCATTCAGATCAAGCAACTCAACATTGAAAAACCTTAAAAATCAGTAAAATTCTTTTCCAGAACGATTGCTAAGGATAGTGTACAAAGGCATTCCTCAATTCCAAGTGGATAACAGTCAAGCATTAACGTTTGAAACCTTTACCTCTTTATGGTATACCTAAGCGAACTTTTATTCAAAATAGAACATGTTTTTGTGGTATCGTCTCATTGAATAGCATTATTGATCATTCTAAAAGGTCATAGGATGCGGATATTCTTTTTGAAAATTTGAATGTCTTTTGTATCCTATTTATATAAATGGAAATTTATTTTGCATATCCACTTTATATATAATAGAAAATCAATATTCAATGATGTTTGTATGCTATATGTGTTTTTAATAATATATTAGGTTTAAAAATGTAATGGTATATTTACAGGATATATGCGGATTACACGAACGAATTATATAGATATTATTATATTTTATGATCTAAGATCTAGCCATATTACCATGTTTTTATTAACTCGCTTCCTTGTATGTCTGTCCGAATGGAATTTTTTAATTGGTTTGAAGCTAACTTCCCGATAAACTAGACACATGAAATTTAGACCTTAATTTGGACCACATAATTTGAAAAACTATGCATTTATAAAAAAAGTGACAAATTGTTTTACTTTCGATTTCATTAATAATACCAACATAATCTATCGTCTGTTTGGTGAGTAATGTATAAAGATATTGTGCAATTAAATGTATATTAAGTTGATTATCTTTAATTTAAATGCAAATAATATTCATTAGAGAAAATGAACTTAAAATGCTTATAAAAATTGGAATTTTCTCCATTAATATTGTATACTTACCTTTGAATAAAAAAATTATTAAAACCTAAGTAAGAATTTAAAATATTTTAAAAGAGATTTAATATTATATTTATTCGTGCGGTTTAGTTAAATAACTTAGAATGTATACAACTGCTACATATAATGAATTACTCGTGTAAAATATTTTTAAAAAAGTATAAGTAAAAAGAAATGAGGTGTCTTAAAAAATTAAATGTATTAAATATATGATAAATTAGATATAAGTAAATAGGGACTCTGCATTGATAATAAGAGAATTTGATTAGATCTCTCGTGATTTATTATGAAAGATAAATAATAATAAGTTGATATTAAGAAAATCAGTTGAATAGAATTTATTCTCTTGATTCTTTAAAAAAAATGTTTCTCTATTTGATTTATTTTACTTCTTGGTGAAATTGTATTAGAAAACTAGACATAAATTGAAAATGAATAAAGAATTTTGAGCATTTCTAATATGTTTTTCCACATTAAATTCGTATGAATATTTACTATTATTAAATTATTCATTTTTTGTAAAGAAAAAACGCAATTTATACAATATACAGGTTGTATACACTAATAACCTGAATTTCAGAAGCTTTTATAATTTATTAATTATTTATTACTATTTTTCATTTCAGATAAATTCAAAAAATGAATATGCTCACTTGTTATTCGCATAATCTGGAAAATTTAAGCGATATAACTAAAAGAATTTTTGTTTACAATGAAATGTAGTTAATATTTAATATAAACAAGATAAATTCATTATTTAAAAACTATTTTCGGGATATCGTATCATATGTTAACCTAAAATGAAGTTTTATGCATGCTATTACTTTTTTTTCTTTTCTCATTACTGTTTACAGTTGCCCGTTTGTCATTTTCTTTCTTAAAGTAGCTTTGTTTAAATTTTTTTGTCTTATATACTTCCAAAAATATAATATTCGATTGTTTTTATAGAGGTCGCGGTAGCATAGTGGTCTTAGTTATGAACTCGTTGTAGTCGAGTTTTGGGGAGACTAAAAGCCAGTAACGTAGAAGGGCTAATGTATATTAAAACTTTCAAGACTTCAGTTCAGTGGTTCTTAATCTGTGGCCCTTGAAACCCCCCGGGATCCACAGAGCTTTTTTAGAGGTCCGTGAAAGTATCTCATCTATTATTGAAATTTCAAAGTTTTAAAGATTTTGAAGGACCTTGTGAAAAAATTGAAAGGTCATCCTAGATTAGATCACTAAATTATCCCCAATAAAAATACTTACTGGAACATATATTTTTATCAAATATAGTACTTAAGTTCTCTTTTATTATTATTTACTACTAGATAGTAATAAATAAAACGTAATATTTTCAAATATATATATATATATATATATATTGTAGACATAAACGTTAAGAACTGAATTCACATAGCACTGCAGTACGCTAACGATTGTATCCATCATGATTTCCTAATCGAATTGCGACAGTAGTATTTATTTATTTGTACCTACATCAGTGCTTCTCAAAGTTTGAATGTTTGCGGCCCAATATTCAATCATAATTTTCATCGCGCCCCCCTCTATACAAAAACATTGCATTTAATTCAATAATACTTTACTTCAACGCTAAAGCTACAATACGGTTTTAACCTCTTAAGTGCCACTGGCGTATGTAAACGTCTAGCTAAGCGAAAGTGTTAATTGCCCAGACGTATGTATACGTCTTTCCGAAGTACGAACTTTTCTGAGCAATGCTACCCATAAAATTATTCCGAAGGCTTTTGAATGCAAAAAAAAAAGGACCTTGACAATGTTTGCGAAGGATTTTCCTCATTTCAGAGGATTTGTTTATTCCTTTTCCGATGGCATTGGGGAGCGAATCGCGTAACGTTATTAGGCAGTTAATGGATTATTTATCAAGATAAGTGTTACAAATTATCAACATAAAAGTTAATTTTTGTATATAATTTTATACATGAAAAGCCCATGGGGTCATTGGTAATTATTAATGTTGTTCTTAACTTAGTATTGTTAAATTAATCATAAAAATATGTTGTGCAGTACTGATACATTTATTAGTGTATTATATGTATTATATAAATGCGTGTTTTATTTTTATTATGTCAGAATGTATTTTGTTTGTTTACTTTCATTAAATTAATAATTTTTTTAAAAAAATCTTTTGTTTTCGATTTTTCAATATGCTTGCACCCCCCTCGTAGATTTATCACGCCCCCCTAGGGGGAGCGTCCCACAGTTTAAGAAACGCTGTCCTATATTATTTATTTATTTGAAACTAATATTTTGAAATATTTTTACATACATATGTAATTACATGTTTACAGTTTTCATAAAAAGGAAAAAAAAAAGTTTTACGAAAATTAGTATAAATTGGAGAGGAAGCCTTAAGATTATCGAGGAACTTTTAAATCACTCAGCCATGTGTTTTGAGTCAGGGAGGGCTGTCCAGAATTTTGGGGGTTAGAAATGTCAGGCAGATACATAAAGGGGGGGGGGGGGGGCGGTTGAGCGAATTTTTTTTAATTTCGGGGCTACCCTTACCGCAGTTCAAGTGTGAATGTTTGGAGAGTGGATTATTAGTACAAATGTCATCCCCTTCACTTAATCGAAATTCTTAGCTACAAAGTTCGTCACCCCAATTGAAGTCACGTTCTTTAAGAGTCTACACTAATAAAAATCAAATGAAATGTTTCTTATAAGCAAAAATATTGATTAGTTGACTAAAATTGGGAGCACCTAATACAAATAAAAGAAATTTCAATTCAGTTATAATTTTAAAAGATTATTTTAGTCACTCCTAATCTCTGAACTTTAAATAATTGTCACTTTAATTTATGAAAATATTCAGATAAATGTGTAATGTCTTAGTATTTCTGTCATTTATTTTGAAATTTTAAATGCTGCAGTGGAAGTATCGATTCATGGATAGAGTACTATATTTTTGTTTTATGCATTTTAGTAGAAGAAATTAGTATCAATTTGAGATTCAAACATTGTTTTCATTTTTGAATTCAAATATTCTATCACTACAAAAATATCACAATTGATTATCATATCAATGTATCTTTTTTTTTTTAAATTTCGTATTTTGTACAAGTTTTTTTTTCATGCATATACATACAATCAAATAACCTTGACATCTAACATAAATTTACAAATTATCGGCTTTCAAATAAAAATTATAAATAAAATAAAATTTACTAAATGGTTAAATTCAAAACAGCTCTACGAATGACAGATTATTCTTTCTAAAATGTAAATATTTTATAATTATTCGTCATACATAGTTCAATCATAATTTTGCTCATTCATACAATCATTCGTAATTTTTGCAGTAAAAAACAGTGAAATACGTTATTTTGACTTTGAATATAAATTCTAATTTATACATCAGCTTTATTATCTACCTATTACAACCTTATAAATTTGCATTGAAAACACAAGATTTTTTTTTAAGTTAAATGTTTCATGTTTTAATATTTTTAATCAGATTAATCTCGCCTTTTCTCCACAGATAAATTCTTGGTTTTTTATTATTAGATCATAATTTTTTTTTTGACTCTACCGTTTTAATGTCTTAATAATAAATATCTAAAATCTTAATAAATGTATGATCTACCGTTTTAGCCCCTGGATTTTATTCTGCAATAAACAAGTTATATTACTTATAGTACTTTATCCAGAAAGAAGATCAATGTGTGCATTTGAATAATTAGAAAATTAATTATTGAATTAAATGAAAAGATTAAGATTAAATATTATATGAAATATATGTATATATATATATGTATAAAAGTTGAAAATAGTTCTAGAAAAAAATTTTACTTTTCAAATCATATTATTTTAAAATACATGTTGTAGTAATAATATATATATAATTTCCAAAATAAAAACAACAAAACATTAAAAACATAACGGTCATCAAAAATATCAATTATGATCATTCAACATAAATCATCAATAAAAACATCAATACAAGTATAATAATAAAAAATAAATATAAGGAGATCAAAAATTGAGCTACATTTAAGTTCAATTTAAAAACTTGCAGTGATGTGTGTAGTGATGATTTATGTTGAATGATCATAATTTNACATTAAAGTACAATTTAAAAACATTCAGTTTCAAGTGATGCGTTTTGAAAATTCGTAATACGGGTGCTATTTTTTTGCGTGTTTCAATAACGATATTAAAGTTTTTTTTTTTTTTTCTTTTAAAAAAAAACTTTCATTGATTCTTATTTATACATAACCATTACTGAATTTTGAATAATTATTATAGCTCACCGTTTTAGGAAATATATAAAGAGAAATTTAAAATTGATTACCCTAATATATATATATATATATATTGTCATTTTGAGAATCCCTTCAAGATATGCTTTCTAGAAACTTTGCGAATTTAAAGGTTTTTCTTTTTATCTAGATGTTATGATAGAATATTTTTTAATAAAAAAAAATGATACTTTCGAAAACAATTTTGAAAATTATAGTACTTTAAAAGAAACAAGTTTATAGTAAGGATACATTTCATAACACGTTTTGTTGGAGAAATATATTTCTGCTAAAATATATTCCTAAAAAAAGAAAGAAAAAATCCGTGAAATCAAATCATTTCCAAGAGATTTGAAAGCTTAAACTGTTAAACAATTTTAAGTTATTTTTGTATAAATGTAACTTCTTGACATTTTTGAGAGATATAAGTGAAATAAAATTTAACTTTTACAGCTTGTCTGCTTTTTAACTTCAGTAACGGCAGAAGCATATTAAATTCAAAAGTTTCCTATTTCTTTTTTCTTTAAAGCAATCTTAATATTTTTTTACTCATAAGTGTGAATTCACTTACGGTAAACGTTTTATATTTTATAATACACTTCTTCTATATTCCAAAATATTCTTCTATAAAGTATCTACTTAACAAATGACTATAATATTGTTATGGTGTTTTGTCTTTTCTACGATTTCCTTAATGATTACCTTTAATGATTAAATTGATTAAGATTTTCATATATACTATTTTCAGAAAATAAAAAAGTGGTGTATGATGTTAACATTAAAACAATATCATAATAGTAATAATATAAGGGTATAATCCCCTCAAAGATTTCGGGTCATTGTAGAAAAACACCTAAGATAAATACACCAAAAAGAAAAGAAAAGAATGCAGAAAAAATTCAAGCATTATTTACATCCTAATTTACAAATGTTCCACAGATGGAAGACAACATAATACGAACAAATGTGAAGTAGTGTTAAATCTTTATTAATAGGAGGTTGGACCACTCTTTGACTGAAGTACATATTTAATGCGACTTGGGATAAATGCATAAAGGTCATGGATAATATTTAAAGGAATATTAAACCCTTTCACCTGCAGAATGGTCTCTAATTCCGAAAAGCTGCATGAAGGTGAAAATCAGGAACGAAATTTGTACTCCAAATTTTCCCATAAATATTGAATAATATTCAAGTCCGGAGATTGAGACAGCCAAGCATGATGTTCAACTTCATCTTCATGCTCTTCGAACCATGCTTGAACACATCTAGCAGTGTGGATAGGGGTCATGTCGTCTTGAAAAGGTGGTAGTTCTTCAGGGAATATAGTCTGGATAAAAGGATGGGCATGATCCCCTATAATGCTTAGATAGTGATTTTTTTTTATTCTGCCATTCAGAGTAACAAGTGGTTCAAGACCACCCCAAGATATCGCACTCCATACCATAATGGATCTACCCTCATGCTTCACATTCGGCAAAATGCGTTGAAGATTAAACGCTTCTCTGTGAGTTCTCGATACATAAACGCTTCCGGTAATCTGATATAGGGAGAATGACGATTCATCTTAGCATTCTACCTGTTGCCACTGCTGTGAGGACCAGCCTTTGGGATCTCTGCACCATTGGCATCACTCGAAAGCATTAGTTGATGTCACCAAGGGCTTAGGGATTGCCACTCTGCCAAAATTGTTCTAAACATGAAGTTCCCTTTCGTCAGTTTTTGTTGAAATGGGGTCCTGGATATCATTATTCATTTCGAATGTTATCTCGGATGACGATTAATTGCGCTTTCGGGCTATTATGTGCTTCAAGACCCGTCTATCTCTATCAGCAAGCTTTGAATTTCGGCCACTGTTGTGCTTTGAATAAATCCTACCATTACCCTCTTTCATGTACGCTGTCATAATAGCTGATACCGTACTCCTTGTGAACCCCAAAAGATTTGCTGCTTCCGTAACCGATGCTCCACTTAAACGCGCTCCAACAATCATTCCTCTTTAGAAATCTGAAAGGTGTGACATTTCAACTTATCACTGACTATTCGATAGAAGCCTGTAACGCAGTGACTGCTGTTGAGAGACTGATACCTTCCGCTTCACGCTCACTAAATGGCGTCCTTCTGTACTGCAGGTGTGAGATACATCATACTTTTTCAAAGGTGTTCGTATTGTTTTGTCCTCCATCTGTATGTGTGAAACCTTGGTCACGCAGCATATATCATGTCGATAGTCCAGTTCCAGCCACACTCTATTAAACACGGTACTGTCAACGTTATCGACAGCATGTGTTATAATTTCATGCAGTTCCTGTAAATCAAGCAGCAAATATACAAAAACTTTGGTCTTATATAAAAGACTGAGTTATAGGATGGCATGGATTGCAAGAAAATGATCCCACGTGGTGTCAATAACGTTGCTAGTAGCATGTTGAGTAGAGTGTGTAAGGAACTGGAATTTCGTATTGATGTGTGTCATGTGACCAAGGGTTCACATATAGAGAACACATGTAAAACATCTAGATCAATCTTGAATTTATTTTGTTTTCTTTCGTAGTTTCTTTTTTTCTGTATTCGTCTTAGTTGTTTATCTACAGTGTTCTTCAACCTTGGATGGAATAATCCTGTATAACAACAATATCATTAACATTATATATCACGTCGTATTATCAATATTGGAAATAAATATGTTATTGATGTTGACACTTATAAAAAATATTGGCACAACATGGAGTACAATGTTACATGACAATTTAATTTGGCATCGATGCAATACAGGTGAATCAATTTTTAATTAAATTTCTTTTTGCTTCTTACGTATTTTTAGTAGAATTAATATTATAGAATCACATAAAATAATTAAAAATCAATTTAAATTCGAAAATTTGAATCATCTAAAGTTAATCAGGAAAAAGTTAGTCACACATCTTTAATTTCATATTTTAGCCCTAATAAATTTTAATTAATTGTACATTGGCTTTATACGTGAAATCCCTTGTTTAATGTTTGTTTTTAGTATTACAGACAAAGTTAAACAAAATAACATATTTAGAAAAATGGGTACCTATCCCGCGGTCACTCGCGCCTGTTTTTCTACCGTCGTCACTCGCTGGGTGTAGAGAACACCCCAAACTCTCTTAACACGTGTATTTAAATAAGAAAAATTTTTTAAGTCAATTATGATATATATTTATGAAGTATAAGAGGTTTTTTGTATTATACAAGCAAAATTATTAAATTTATTGCATTCAAATGAGACTAGCATTAATTTAAACTAAACCTACAAAATTTTCATTTTGAAGTACACAATTTTATATTTTTTCATAAACCACAAGTAAACCGTATATATACCAGTATTAAATATACTTTATAATTAATGATAAGGATAGTAAAAAGAAGAAAAATAATATTTTAATCATTTTTCAAACATTCAGAGCAGACTGTATTCATATGCTTTAAGCATATATTTTTCTTACATTGAAGACAAAAACAAATAATTTTTACATCTTTTACCCGTGGACAAGCAACACCCCTTTTTTATGGGGATTAATGTCTTTTTTTAATATATTCTGTGTCAGTAAAGCTTCTTTTGAGTGTTTTGTTAAGGTTTGGGAAATCCGATCTCATATCCCACTGTGGTTGCACAAGATCCATTCTAATCTCCTCTAATAATATTGAATGTCTTATTTATTTTCAGGAAGAACCGAATGATAGACAAAGGAAGCATTAATTCCTGCAGTATTAAGTAGATGATAAAATATTCGCAATGGCCAAAGGTTACATATTCGCGATACATAATATATACTGCACATTTCATCAGTGGTATCAACACCACCTGTATTATAAAAATTTACGATTTCAAGTTTCATCTCTCCAACTTTGGTTACGAAATCACGCAGTTATCGAATTCACTTAGTTCATTTTGTCAATCTGTTGATACAGTATCTAATAGACGACAAAGTCTCTATTTCTCCCTTTCCCATGGAGTTTTTGTCATAATTTCTAGAAAACGTTTTGAAATTTTTTTAAAAAAAAATGTATTTTACAATTATTTTATAGAATTGTATTATTTTTATACCGCATTTATTGTAATTTTAAATAAAATATTCATGCATATTAATATATTTGAAAAAAAAAATGTAAACGGAAAGAGTAAAACGTACTTTTCCGTAGATGCTTCGAGTACGAAAATATACCTCAATCACTCGCGGGATGTTCTCAGCACCCCAAAAAAACTTTTGAAGGTTGTTACATTCCAATCGTCCTAGCGAGATTGATTACATCATGTCTGAAGGTTCAATGACCTAAAATGGGCAGCTACAGAAAAAATCATGGCTCTGCGCATTATTTTTAGAATTGTAGGAGGCTTTTCTTGTTGCTGGGGTGTAGAGAAAACCCCCTGCGAGTGATCGCGGGTTATATATTATCCCGTCGGCCAGTTTCGTCAAATCAAAAAATGGCAGCCGAGCATAAGAAACCTTTCCAACTCATGTATGAAAACAGTAATAACAATGACAGCATTTGGCGATATTTTTTAATTCGCGACTTCTATTATATTTAGTGAAATTGGGAGTAGGAATAATACATACGTACCGAAATGCATTTTCGGTTCGCGGAATAAAAACAAATGATTCAGACTTATCTTTCAAAAAAAACTTTCATAAAAACGGGTACTTCCCCGAATTCATAAGGTACTTAATATTATCTCAACCTATTGGCGACATTATAGAAAACGAAGCTCCTCGTTTCAGTTTCAGTGAAAACAACACATAGGATATCGGGATTGCAACCTGGCGAGTTATTAATACAGATGGCGATAGTTGCAATAATTATACGTACGTACCATTCATAATTAAAGAATCAGCTCTTTTTACAGCACTTTCTATACTGATCAGGAATTACATACAAAATAAGAAACTCATATTTAAAAAAAAATATTTACGTATTTTCATTAAAGCTATTGTATAAGTAAAAATGAACATATCTTTTAAAGAAAAATTGTTATTTTCACGGCAGGTAGGAAATAAAGAAGACACATGGAATAAATAGAAACCTATCATTATATCCCGAAATTCCCAGCTTTATGTTAAGCTATACTTCAAATATTTATGTCATTCCACGCAAACAACTGTAATCGTCAGAACTGACATTTCTATCCGAAGGAAAAAACAAACTTTTTGAAAAAAACATACTGCTTGGCTGAATTTTAATGCGGATTACTGATAAAGCGAGGCGATTGAAGTGAGCAAAGCAGATAAGGAATGCGATTAAGGTGACAGAACTATTCATGCGTGAATTTGCTGATAGAATTGTTGGAGGCAGACAATTTTCGTTCCATATCGGCTTTCGGAATTTTGCATGGATTTTGGAAGGATTCAATCATCTACATAAAGAAGAATATTATGCAAAAGGACTTGTTCCAGAAAATGCAAGCAAAAACTAAACAATTTGAAAAAGCAAAAAAGTATGAGGATAACAAAAAATTCACTGCATATTTGCTTGAGTTCTTGTGTTTGATAACAATTTCTTATAGAAAAATTATGAAACCTTACAATGTTAATGGTATTTTCTGATTTTTTTAGATTTAAATGTTATTCGCGCATTAAGATGCTCTTAGAAAACTGAATTCAATATTTTGAATGTTTCTAAACATGCGAAATATGTTTTAAGGCTTAAAACATATTATTAATAAAAACATGGAGAATTTCTCACCCACCTGCAGAGTGTTGATTAATAAGGTTTTTTTTTTTTTTTTTTTCCTAAAGAAGTTTGTTAGTTATAAAAATTTTTACTAATACTACACATACACATTTCTAAATGGTAAGCTTTGTTTTTGATACATATTCATTTATTTTGTATCAGTGTACTTAAATATAATTCAGAATGTCATATTTATAACGTATGCGGCTTTAATATCAGGAAAAAATCACCATTTCACAATATCACATTCTTAAGTAAAATCTTTTACCCCTTGTGTTCGATAATATATATAATTTCATATTTTTACAGTTTTTGAGAAGATGTTTTTGCAAATCGCTTAGTAACTATTATCTTAATCAATAGTTGTTTGTGTTTTTTTTAATTAATTTATTTGTAAAACTCATCATGCTCCATATTGCATAACATAGGCTTACAGACGCACACAATTATATAATTTAGAAGAAAATTAAAAATACATTTAAGATAAAATATAAAATAAAAGGAAGGAGGAAATACATAAATATAAATAAGGAGAGGTACCAATATATATATATACAATTTTAAAACTCTACACAATAAACAAATTTTCTTAAGACATTAAGGTTTTCAGTACAATTTGGCCAGCAAAGACAAAACAGGTGGCGAGGAAATACATAAACGTTTCAGCTCCTTTTTAAACTTTTCTCTTTTACGAAAACATAGTTTACAATACAACAATATATGTAACATCGGAAAAAATATCTCAGTGAAAATTTTATTCTTACTTATCTGAAAACAGTCAATCAATATCTTTCGATTTTTATTGATTACATTTCTCTATAAGATAGTTAACTTCATCTACTCTATAAATATTCTATATTTCTCCAACTTAACAATGCAAATAAATACTCGAAATGATTGAAAGCGTAATTTATATTGCTCAACAGGGTTTCGCAAAAATGCGTTATATAAGTACTACATTTTCAATGGCCTAAATTCAAGTGACGTCATAATCAGATGTTAATGATAAGCACATGTTTCAAGCCAATCAGTTCAAAAACTCATGTAACGTCACAGTCACACGATAACATACTAATTTGTTTCCTTCCAATCAGTTCAGGAGTTTCATTGTTGCCAACTTATGAATTTTGTAGAAACTTTCTCTTTAAAAGTACATATTTGTCACCCATAATAACGCACATAGGTATACAAAATGCATTTTATTTAAAATTACAGGTGTAGAATATTTTCATTTTTAAATTAAAAATCTTTTTTAAGAATTTTATTTTTTTACAACATTTGAGCATTTTTACCCAATTAGTGAAATTTGAAATGTTATCAATATTTTAAAAATCGAACTACAAGTACAATTAGTTTAATGTCTATTTTAAATTCAACGGAGAACATGTGTTTGTCCTTATCATGTGACCGTAATGAATGGATCTCAATTAAAAAAAAATATTTATTATCATTGAAATATTTCTTCGTACGTTTTAAAACGATTCTGAAAATTTAAGTACTATGTACATTCACAATATGTTCCCCCAAAAGAGAAACAACTAGATATTAATCACTAAAACTATTTAAAACATTCATTGCATTTGGATTTTCGTAATTTATATCAAATAAATATAAAGGAAAACCTTAAAATATGCGAAGTTTTTAACATTTCTGCTATTGAAAAATTCTAAATAATTTTATTTCTAAAATTCTCCATAAATTCTCTAATTATGTAAATATCACACTTTTTTTTAAATTTGGTACATTTTATTATTTTTTAAAGATCTTTTAATTTATTTTATTAGTAATGTTTTTGTCATCTTCTTCCTAATGAATTAAAATAAACTGATATGTATTTCGTGCTAAGTCACAGGAATATGTTTTATCTCTGCTTTTCAATCTAAACAATCTTTTTTTTATTCTAAATAATTTATTACCATATATTTATGCCAAAGTATTGAAAACATGTATTTTGAACAATGGAATTATAAGAAAAACTTAGAAAGCTGCATATTGCAATGGAAATGAGATGAATATTTGCAAATTGTTTTGTAAAAACAATATGAAATGTTTTAACTAATTTCCCTCGAGAATTCATTATACTTGCGAGTTCAGCAGAGAAAATTGAATAATGAAAGCAGAGTCATAGGAATTCTTCCTGCGCTTTTCTGCACAATTTTATGCTTTTTGAGAATCACATTTTTTTTAAAATTCCATCATGGGAATTTTCATGCTTTTATATACTCATTTTGTTTAATATACGAATGATTTCTTCTCCTGCATTAAATTTACAAAAAAATATTTGTGTTAATTAGAGGATTATTAAAATACATTTATTTTCGAAGTATATCCTTCATTTTGTTAATACATAATGTATAATTTAATTCACACTAATGATTCAAATATTTTTTTTCAGGTAGCAAAGTAGTTGAGAAATCTTTGGAAATTTCTTATATATAAGAGGGTTAAAAAATAGGTTACAAGTGGAATAAATAAATATTTATTAACAATGGACAAAAAATACCGAAAGAAATTAAAATGCATACGTGCCTATCACTTTTCGACGTACCGTAAAATCCGGCGTATAACGCGTACCTACACTTTCAAGCTGCAAATTGTAATTTTTTGGTATATTTGCGGTAAAATGCACACCCCCTTTTTTGTGAAGAAACCTGAAATGTATGTGCTTAATGATCTTCTGTTTTGGAGTCATTTATTCGAGATATTATTTCAAGCTTTAGAAAAAAAATAGCATTCTTCTAGAACTACAACCCTTTAAGCTCAAAAGAGGAATGTCATTTCTTTTATATAAACAGTGTTTAGATACATGTAGAAACCTATCCTCACCTTTTTCTTTTACTTTTAAACTCCTGATTTTTATTCACTGCGTATAACGCGTACCCTTAAACCTCAATCTTATTTTTTGTGTGAAAAGTACACGTTATACGCAGGCTTTTAGGGAAATCACGAAGTCTATTTAGACATTAATCAGAACGAAAAACCAACTTGTTTAACCCCTCTTAGTAGAAATCAGGCGTCCATTGAGCCAGGTATTGGCGGATGTTTTCATAGCACTGTCTGAAGAGAACCGTCTGCCGGATGAGTGCTCTTCAAACCTCGGAAACTGAAAATATTGAATCATTTTGAATCATTTCTTCAACTCGTGCCATGTTGATTTCTGACGTTGAAGAACTTGTGCTACCGCTCCTAGCATTTGCGGTTTTTGATATCCTGTCTGCCTGATCGAAGCTAGCGACTCCATTTCACTACATGTTGTCTGATAATTGCTTCTTCATCCTAAACTTCTTCGATTTCACTGTGAATGTCACATAATTTTCCCATAAAAATCGAATAATGGCTCGCACTTCCAAACGAAACCAATTTTCTAAGTGTCCTTCCATTTCAAACGTCCTTAACTGTCTGGGAACTTTCATTACTTACCCTCATACCAGCTGTATGAGAAGTAGCGCTATCTGTCTCTACTCTGGGGAAACAAAATTTCACCACACTGCGTAGTTTTCAAATGATGTGGATCGTTACCTTTTATTCTGATCATCTTTCGTATATATATACATATAAAGGGTGTTGCCGAATTTGACCGACAAATTTACAGGAGTCATAATAAGCAGCAGGGGATGACAAATCAACATGGAAACCACAGTTAGTAGGGGTAATTCGCGAAAACAATTATGAAAGGAGGGTGTGATGTCGAGTAGAATGAAAAGGGAGAATAAGAGGTAAAAAAATATTTATTAGACGTAAAGCTTGTTTACAAAATGAACAGCACATCACGATGCTTCGAATGATTGTTAAAGAAATTGCTCGAAGTTTCAACGGCGTAGGTCATAGTGCCGCCGACACCGACAGACGAAGAATTGTCGGACTCGTTCAAACAAATCCGGTTGCATTTCTGACATGCAGCTTTAATGCATTTTTCTTATTGTAAATATGCTTTATGTCTAATAAATGTACTTCGTGCCTCTTTTCATTCTACTATACATCACATCTTTTATAATTGTTTTTTGTTATAATTACTCCCACTAAACGCAATTTGCGCTCCTATGTTTTATGGTGATTTGTCATGCTTATGCTGCCTACTCCCCGCCCTCTGAATTTATAGGTCGAATTCCGTATGTAAATTTCAAGATGAAACTTAACTTAATCACCCTATTGCGATGGATTAAATGCAGAATTAATTATTTAATACCGATTCAAAATATCAACCAAAAATTTAATTTTACGTCTCTTATCCATTTACATTGAGTTAAAGACTAAATTTAATTTGTAACGTTTCAAGAATTTTAAATGTGGTACACAGCATGTGTGGATGGCTACATTTAAGAAAGGATTTAATATACTTAAAAATAGATGCAAATTAAATCATAATATTTTAAATATATTTTAAAATATAATTAAGAATTATTTATAAGCTTTTTCTAGAAGGAAGTCATATAAAAATAATTAATGAAATTTAAAAGAAAACTCATGTGTACACATTTTTATACTACTTCTATTTTTAACAACAATTCACAAAATCTATTTTTTTACTAAATAAAAAAAATAGTTTCTTAATTTTACCTATTTACATAAGATATGAATAAAACTTATAATAGTTTAAAATAAGATTTTGGATTTACCATGGACATTTCTCTTTCACTATCTTTGATCTTACAATGGATCGAAATTGTCTGCCATCATTACTTTTCTGTTGCATTATTCATCCTGTCATTCTGGATATTACTCTTTTTTACTTTTTCTAACAGTTTGTTTGAATGCAGATTGAAAATCTGCATCTACCTGATCATTTATTACGTATAATCTTGAAATTAAGATGCGAGTATTTTTTATATGATGCTTATTAACCTTTCTGAAACAAATGTTTTATTCAGATTAAATGTCATTTAATTTTAGTTCATTGGGAAAAAACCCACAAATTAACTTTTGCTTTAATTGCTTAAATGATTTATGAATATCTTTCAGTTAAATTTATACAATATAATTTTTTTTAAAAATTAAATAATCAAAATGCATTTTAAATTGCAAATAGCGCGTAAAACTCCTATTTGCATATTCTATTTTGAGGCAAAGAATCACAATGAGGGAAATAATGTATTTAAAAATCCATTTTGCTCCATTTTTTTAGTTTTGCAACATATTGACTTAAAAGGGAATAATTAAATAATTATCAAAGTTATATTTTAGAAAATTGTTTCCGAACTCAGTTAGATACCTTAAGGAGGTAAAATCAATTTTAAATTTGTATGCATTGATATCTGTACAATATACTTTTTTGTATGAATAACAATGAAATTCTACACCACTTTAAAAGTTTTGTACACTGATCATAAATTAAAACATTTCTATACAAATAGAAAACTTGTCAAGGATTGGACTTCTTCCTGTTACTTCACGAGTGTTATTTTATTTCCCTTCTGCCACTCAAAGGTAAACAAAATGATTATTCACCTATCCATCACCTGGAAACCTGCTCTTCAGGTGTTCCAGGTTCCTCCCAGGAAACAATAATACAGGCAGATTGGCGAGGAGGTTGTGTGTGGAGTCTAAACACAAACCTCTTTTCAGAACTTTTCCACTTGGACATCAATGCCCGGATAAGTACAAGCTAAGAAAAATTTTAATCCCCATCTCCTAATAAATTTGTCACAGACATAGTAACAACAATAACAAAAACAATTGTAAGGCTAAAAACACACTGGACACTACAGAGGGTTAAAATTTACTCTGATGGAACGAAAACATATGGAAACTGTGACAACTGCCATGGGACCGAGCTGAGAATATCCCATATTCTAAGCTGTCCTTCCATTCTTGCTTCTCTGCATGACCTTGAAGTGCCTTTCGGATGAAGATAAAATGGAAGATCTGGAAAGAATTGTCATCCGTGCGAATGGCTCAAGCTAATTCATCATGGACACTACGTTCTGACCCTCAAAACTAACGATGAAGCATTAATCTATTTTTCAAAAGAGCAAACATTTTATTTTTTCAGAAACAAAAACACAAAAAGAAAAAAAAATCTTTTATACTTTGTGTGTGACCTTTTATTTTTATCAAAGTGTACTTCTAGGTGAAAAATTTTCGACTTATACCAGCGCCTGCTGAACTTTAAATATTTGTGACCTAATTTTCTGTCGTAATTTTCATCACGCCCCCTTCTATACAATAACAATGTATCAAATGCAATAATAATGAACTCTGACGCTAAGACTTCCATATGACCTTAATGATAAACTATACAAATTACCAAAATAGGTATTAAATTTTGTTATCTTTCTTTCCTAAGTGAAGGATATTTTAAATAATTTACTTTTAAATAATAGGATCAGTAGTATAATATGTTTCATTTCTAATTTTTAAACTGGAACAAATTACAGTAAACGTGTATAATTAAATTGTCAGAACGTATTTTGTTTTACTTCCTTTCAGTAAATTATATATTTTTAAATATATATATATATATTTATTTTTGACTTTCTTATACACTTGTGTCCTCCACGGTGGGCTATCACGCCCTTCCAAAGGGGTGCGCCCCACAGTTTGTTAATCACTCGCTTATCCCATATTCACATTTTAAGAATAAAAAAAGCTAAAAAATAATTTCCTCTGCATTTATTTCTATTAAAAATAATAAAGAATCGAAAAATCCTCTTTTGTCACAGAGTCGCGGCCACGAAAAATAAATAAATAAACCTGGGTTCCTAATAACTAACTAGGAATGCAGATGTTTCATTTTAATAATTGGAGAAGGTAGTTCCCGTTGTTGCTCATTAACAGAATTGGCGCCAACTCAACCTAATGCGCTAAGTAGAATCCTAATGGGATTAGTAAAAGCCCGAGGTTACAGCTCTTTCAGTAATGATCTAGGAATAATGAAATTTACACTTCTAATGGCGCATTGAAATGCTGCAAGACTTTTATGGTTTTTTTCTCTGAAAAATGCAAGTAAGGAAGATCAAATCATTAGTAATTTAAAGGAAGCTTTAAATAGGACTCGTAGGAATTCGTCTATTTCATTTTGAACAGTGCTTTGTGTTTAGCTTAGATGTGTTGAGAAATACGGTTGTTGGCATTGATTGGTTTTTGGAATAAGAGAAGATCGGAATATTTATCAATAATTATTTATCGACGTGTATTAAGTTATCCGACTACGTTCGGAACCGTGATTTTGCAAAAGCGTATAAATGGATAATATTTACGATATTTGTATCACTTAAATTAGAAAATGAATATAAATTGTTTTAGGAATAGTATTACAATAAAAAATTATTTAAGTACAATATTTTGACAAAAAATGAACATAGAATAACCTTTTTTCAAAATGTCCTCTTCTTGTGAGAAATGCTTTTATTATTATAATATTTTGCCTGTATATAGCGCAGAACTCTGTACAGAGGCTCAACTAGAATGTTTGAAATATATAACTTAGAAGTAGGTTTATCCATGTTTTACGACAACAGAGGGGAGAAATTTTAAGAAAAAAACGCCGATAATTATTTCAAATGGTTGTAACTCTGAAAATAATGTGAATGTTTCAAAAATCATATTTGAGCCTCCGTACAGAGGTGTAAGCTACATACAGGCAAAATATTATTATAATGGAAGCCTTTTTCATAAAAGGAGAACATTTTGAAAAAAGTTATTCTAAGTTAATTTTTTGCCGAAATAGTGTATTTAAATATTTTTTTTTGCCTAAATGTCCTTAAAACTATTTTATACATGTATTCTAATCTAGGTGACACTAAGTATCATGAAAATTATCCATTTATGAGCTTTTTTAAAATCACGGCTCCGAACGTAGTCGGATACCTTAAATTAAGTTCCCCCAAGAGTAATTAGTTATAGGTTTGAAATGAAAAAATATAGAGAAATATTTATATAATGTTTGTTTTTGTAATGTTGCGTTCAGAAAATTTTCTATGTAACAAGTAGTACAATTAATTATTATTATTTTCAAATCTTAGAAGTAATATTATCATAGACGTACCTTTTTATTGCATAGCTTTTTTTTCTCGCTTAAGTAATATTTTGTTCATTGATCAAATAGGCATTTATGAAATTATATATTTTAAATAAACAATAAGAAAATAGTCATTAAAAAATTTATTTTTGCTCTTCATTTCACAGAAAGAGTAAAATGATAAACTGAATATTAAAATTATTTTATATTAAAATTTTTTTTGAAAACTTTAAGTCGTTTTGAAGTATTTGAATATCACACATTTTTTTCTCAAAACTACGGTAAGTTTTTTTTTAGAGGGGAATGCGATACCAGTCATGCGCACTACTAAGACTATATTAGATAATTAAAATATGATGTTATGGGAATATATATATATAAATATATATAAACGGTATTTATTACGTTCTTTATATTTTATATTACAAAAAACATTATGTTACGCTGACTAGTATTTTATAAATTACCAATAACATAGATAAAGTTCTGAAGTAAAACATAAAAATTGCTCTGCAATTTTTAAGAATTATTTAGAATTGCAAACTCGCAAAAATATCAGAGCTATTTTTAATTTTAAAGTAAATTTATAAATTTAATTTAAATTAAATACAATTGACATAGAACTTATATATACTCATTAAAAATGGTTTAGACTCAACAGAAATATCCTTCAATCGAAATAGTGATATTTAAAATTAAAATGAAGAATCTAAAAAAGAGAAAAGAATCCGTTGTCACTACAAAATTTTGGCATATATTTAAATTTCAAAAATACTTATTTTTTTTTCAGTTAATATCAGAAAATACTGAAAAAAATCATCACTGTATTTTTAAAGGAATGACATTATCCAATATGTAACAAATCTTTTAATTAAATGAAAAACAACACATCGAAGGCTCCTTGGATTAATCTGTAAATATGTACTGAAATATATACTGTAATATGTTCATTATGTATTTATCCAAAGAAAAATATACTACCCAAATAAATGGATCATTACTGTGGTTTTAAGCCAATCGAACAACTGTTTTTAATATCATATTTCACGAGTTACTAAAATGAAAACTCCCAAACTAACCTCACTTTCTGATTTCCATACCTGGTTACGAAGCTGATAATGAATGAGAAATTAATTCATCATTGCAGTACGTGGACCGATTTTAATAGATTCTACTCCTAAAATCAGCGTTTGACAAATTGGTGCATTTCTCATTTAGATGTAAATGACCTTAATATCGCCATCATACCGAAACAAATGCTTGTTATATGTAAAAATAGGTAACCATTGCTCATGGTCATGACAACAGAAACGTGCCTGAATAAAGCAAAGCTTAGTTGAATCTGATTTTTAGTTTAAGCTCCAACATACACATAAAATAAGGACAATTTTAACAGTCTATCATTTGACTCGAAATCAGAAATTAAGAGGTTGTTGTTCTATCATGTGACAGATAAGTTATACTATTGATTAATGCCACGAGTTCGTGTCCTGTTAACGTTATACAGGGTGATTCAAAATGAATATAGCGATTACAAACAGCTATATCTATTTAATTGAAAATGACTTATCAATAAGTATTTCATAGAATCTAAAAGGAAGTTTAAAATGTGGTATACATACTTTCTTGATAACGTGGGCTACATCTGAGTGGTAGTCATTTTCAAATCGTTTATTCTGAAGCATATCTGGAGTCACTAACGCAAAATCAATAGTAATACTTATATCGAACTCTGCAGATTTCACACCCAGCAATGTTTTTCTACAGGTTTATGTGAAATATCTCGCGTATGCACTCCTTTTGTCAAAGACAATTCCATAAATCGAAATGCACTTTCCTAAAACGCTTCCATCAGTGATTCTAAATATGCTTCGGAAGGTACGATGAGAAATAGACTTCAGCTTAGATGTTGTTCATGTTACCAAGGAGAATTATACAGAATATTTTTAAGGACTGTAAATAAAATTTGGGCATTTCTTTTCGTTTATGTGAAATTTTTATCGACAACTTAGTTTTAACTAAATAGTTATAGTTGTTTGTAATTGCTGTACTTATTTTGAGTCATCCTTCATATTTAATTCTTCTCACGGAATCATATTCTTTCTTTGATTTAAATTTCTATTTATAAAAAAGTCATTTTTATTGCTGGACGTTAACACTTCCTTTATCCTGAATTCCAGAGGTGAAAATATTTTTGTTAGTAAGCAATTACATGCTTGATTTACTTGCATTAATGAATTTATATATCATTCATTGCTCTTCATTTTTCTTTACACTGAGCTTGAAAAATTTTTTCACTGATATCACATTTGCCAAAATAAATTATCTTCATATTAAAAATAAATTATCTTCATAAAAGTAATTATCAAAAATATGTGAAGAAGCTTAAGAAAAATGGTTTCACAATATTACCATGAAAACAGTTTCCCAATCTTTCTCGGTAATAACGTCATAAATGCATTCTTATATTTTAATATACTTTTTCTTATTTATTTTATCAAGGAAATCGACTTAGAATATTAAAAATATCTTGAATTGTTTTTTCAGTATAATATCGAACAGATATTACACAGTGTGTGAATAATAATTATCCTTATTTTTGCATTAAAATAAATAACTAAAGAAAGACGAAGTGAAGGTTTAGACATTGAATAAAGACAAAATATGTTCAGTGATCTAATTTTCTCTCCTTTGCTTGATATATGACATGGATCTTGAAAACACAAAAATACCAAAAGACACCCTGCTGGCCTTATGAACTCAAAAATGACAAAGGTGTGGCATGCAAGAACTACCGTCTGGGCACAAAAAAGTCGAATTAATTCACACGATTTCAACTAAGAAGGGTTTAAATTGCCAATGCAATATACATAATAACATATTCCAAACTTATATACTAAAGTACAAAATGAGAAGGTTTCCGCTAAAATATTAATTAATTTCAATTTCATAACAAATATTTTATGTTATTAACACGTTAAATGAATAAATTAATACATTCATACAAGTATACAGATAAAAATATACGTTTTTTTAACAAAGACTTTGAAAAAAGCAATACATATATGCACAACATAGATACAAATATACCAACAGGTAAAGAGAGAAAGATATAAAGAAACTTCTTTCGTGTGAAGGGGACACCATTATTTAAGTAGATATACTTTTAAAAATACTATAATTAATTATCTGTACTTTTCTTCGATGGCGCGGAACAATGTAAGAACTAGTACGTATAGTTCGGTAGTATTAAAGCTATCATTATCCTTGATAAAATAATAGAACACAACATAATTATAACATTGTTAAATAAAAGTATATTTTTTAATATCATTTCCTGACTTCCCTAATTTATACAAATCAGACTTTTATGTAGTGTTCTAGCTTATTTAATTATTTTCACCAAATCTATTCTTTTAAATATTTTATAATCTTATCTTTTTTGTTGAAAAAGTTCCTTTAATTTTTTAAGCAAACGAGAGGAGACAAATAAATTTACAGGTTTATCCAATTATTTCAGAACATCGTTTTACAGGCATATTATTTCAATTGCATTTTTTTAAGAATCACTGTAGTTTGCATTATCAATTTTTGAATTTATTTGTTGACAATTGTAATCCGAATTTAAGTCCTGTGTTTTACAGTTTACAAAGATTGATTTTTAGACCTTTTTTTCTACATGTTTTGTTCCCTAAATCATCGAAATTTAGGGAGAACTTAATCGAGTTTAAAACGTCTTTAATGAACTTTTATCTTAGAATAGAGAAGATTGCGTGTAATATGCTTTCTTCTTTTTGATCTATATATCTAAGTAAAAAAAAATATTTCCTCATATGGAAAATATTTCGAGTCCACAAAGAAATTGTTTAACAACTGAATGATCAAAATTGTGTCGAATTGATTGTCAAACATTATACCTCTGATTTTGCGATATGAAAGTAGAACGGTGTAAACATTAAGTTCGCCTTCAAATTTGTATTTTATTTTATTTAACTGTAATTAAGGTAAATACTTATATTTTATATTTCCTATTTTTTGTTTCAATAAATATGTCTAAAAACACATGATAAAGTAAAACCTGTTTTTCTGCGGTAGATAGGGACCGCATAAAAAAAGTCACACTTAAAAAAATATGTCAATTATTTACTAAATTTATAAAAAAAATATTTCCAAATCAATAACTGAATTCCACACGGAAGCATTTTTAAAACATTAAGCATTTCATTGTATACATAGAGAAATTTTCACAAAATGCTCATACATAATTCACTGCTACTCGGCGTAATTCAAAGCGCGAATCTGTCTGCGATGAATTAGTTCAGAATAGCTTTCTCCAATTATAGAGATATAATTTCAATTAATTTAATTTTTGGCACCTTTAAGTAAGTGATAAGTTTTTGTTACGACGGTCGCGTTTGGTCAGTTGCTTGTGAACGTCATGATAACCAGATATACATGATCGAAGCTGTTTTTGGAATTTCAGACTATTTTCGGATTTGGTATCTATTTTAAGAAAATGCTTTTCCGAATGGTTGGAAAGCTGAGTCTCTATAAATATATTTTATCCACTCTCAGAGAATCCGGTTCTTCTTTTCCGTCTTCATAATCTATAAAAGTAATGATAATGTCATTGTCATCATTAATTAAGTACGTTCTGCTAGTACTTTGAGAGAAGATAGTTGAACGTGTATTGACAAGAGACTGTTTATAACCAAAGAACAGAGCGTCATGAAATTAGTCGGAACCTGTGACCTATGGATTCGTAAGCACGTAACATACCTCTAGACACCAGAGGTTGTTACTGCATTATTCAGATACCGACAAAGTACTCCCCCACCAGTGAATAGGTGAATGCGAACGAACGAGATATTTGTTGTTATGGCGAGCGTGTTAGTTGTTTCTAGTGTGTCAAGTGAGTCTGACGACATTGTTTGATGCGTCAAGGAGGTCTGACGACTTTTGGTCACTGTTTTTCAGGCTGCATGACAGATCAGAAGGTTTTGCGTTTTCCTTATCAGCCCGGGTCAACAATGTCCGGGATTGAACCTGTGACCATGGATTCGCAAGAACGTAACATACCACTGGACAAAAGTGATCACTCCTATCCAGAAGCCTCTTACTGCTTTATTTAGATACGCCACAAATGTATGCATATACATTGATCTAAAACATGACAGTGACGCCAAAGTCGTTGAAATTCATAAAACGTATTTAAAAAAAAATTCGCACAAAAATAAAATCACTTTAATAGGACCGCACAAAAACAGGTTTTAATAAAACTGTAAATATTTATATTATTGATCTCTATTCTCTAAATCTGCATGCATTATCGCGGGAATCGAATTGTTTCAAAAATTCCTTCTGTATGGCCCACTGAATCATGTTGATAGATTGAATTGTCCTACCTCTGATTTAGATAATAGTATGGTATTAATATGTTTAGCTTTTGGATAAAGACGATGTGAATAAAAGGACGGTTAAAACATTAATGATCAATTTGAATATCTTCAAGGCGTATTTTTTTAATTTTTTTCTAGAAAATATACTAAAATAAATCAGAACTTTTTATACACTAATCAATCATAAATGATGTGCAATGAGTGCATTAAGATATTTAATATAAATATTTCAGATTTTTATCCGAAATGTGAGTGTTTCGGCGACAAGCTGTTGACCTTGGCAGGAATGTTTATTTGATCCACTGACCTACCGGTTTACAGCTACACAGTGCTTGTGTGTGTGCCTTAGCCAACTGAGACGAAACGAATCCCTATTTGTTCCGTTCGCTAAGGGCTCTTATTCCTGTTAATTGTTGTTTGCAACTTGCAAAAGGAGGTACCACTGCAGTGTCACCACTCACTAAATTATTTTAATTTTCTTTTTTGCTCTTAGAATTTGAATTTAAGTTATTTAAAATGATTTTGCTGTTAATTATGTTGATTCAATTGTTTACTAACACAAACTTGTAGCCTATTGCCAAAGGTCCTTGTAATTTTGAACTTGGATCAAGTGATGAAGAAGTTGTTATTTAAGTAGTAAGTTTCTTTCATCTAGGCTGAAGCAAATATATAATATTAATTATATATTTACTAATGGCTATTAAAATATTATTCTTTATAAAACTACCTGTATCTATTTTCTTATAAGTATTCAATTAATCCCAAAACTTGCTAAATTGCGTAATTTTTCCCATGTCTTCCATTTTTTTTTACATATTTTGACATTTCTCTGTAATGAAATTTAAATCAACAGCTTTTACCAGCATTCTTACTTTGCTTATCTTGTCATAAAATTCAGGGAAAAAATATATAAATTTGGAAAATGTTTAGGAAAAAGAAACCCTCTAACAATAATCTTTTAACGAGATTTAAAGGATCTAAAATTGGAATTACTAAAAATGAAGAGCATGTTTTAAAAAAAATCAAATACATTGAAAACAAATGCACAGGTAGTGATAAGAAATCATTTTTCGAGACCTACAGCGCATCAATGTCTTTCAAACGAGCATTGATTGATAACTTTAGTAATCAAAAAAAATAAATTTTTAAACGATGCTTTTTAATACACTCCTGATAAAAGAAGTTTACCTTTAACTGCCATTAAAAAAAGCTTCAGTTAATTGTGTGACACCAGAATACCGTTTCCTTTAATTTTTCAACTGTTGAAATGTCTCGTGATATTACTGTAAATTAAGTCTGTAAAGTATAAAATAAATTGAGGAACTTGCAAAAAAATGAGGTTTATGGCATCTTATGACCATTAAGACAAACTTACCAGTAAGATAAAAAGATGTTATATAGTTATCATTATGCTCTTGAAGTTGACAATAAGAAAAAATAACTTTTAAAACACATACCAGGCATTTACTAAAAATAAACCATTTTCTACTTCTACAAAGTAATATTCTTGTTAGAGTTTAATGGGGATGCAAGAGTATTTCAAGACCTAGCCAATCTCACCCCTGAAATGACAACTGGGATGAACGAATACTTCTTCCGTTCATCCCGGTTGGAATTTACAATAGACAATATTTTGGATACTGACGAGTAAAGACAATAGGCTTCAGTACGCTATTTGAATTTACAATGTCTTAAAAAATTGCTGTAAATTCATGAAAAGTATTGAGGAATCCTCAGACAGGTGAGTGTTGAGTAAAGTAATTGTTTAAATAGTTCCAATCTATTGCTCAATCATCCCATGTATATTCCAGTTTTGCTAAGCTTTTAGTTCATCAACGCATTTACGTTTTGCTAATCATGCCTGCCAACAGCCTTTCACAATCGAATCAGTTTAGCCTAATGGTTGAGTAAGCATCTTAGGTATTTGACCCTTCCTTCCCCATTAAATCCATCATCTGCAAGGTCTTCAATTTCTTCGACCCCTCAGAGGGCTCATCTTCAGATGAGTACGAGTGCCCTAGTGATATTTTCCTTTTCCCAAAGAGTTTACTGTCTTTGGTAAAAAAGAAGATAATGACCCCGGGGTCCCCTATTGATCCTTCTCTATTTTCAACCCTTCTTCTTGTCACTCAATTTTTTCTCCCCCCCCCCCACCCTTTATCTCTCTCCGGAGCTCACATTTATATGAAAAGTTAATGTTTTAATATATGTTTGGCACAGTATAGCCAAAATTGGCTCTTGAGCCGTAAGACTCCACATTCCCTCACTTCCTCAATTGCTTCGAGAAAAGAAATTATTAAAAATTTCTTCAATGAAAAATAAATAATTACTTTACTTGGCAATTAAAGTTAATCAGAGGAATTTTAAAATGCTATAATTGTAAAATCCGCTACAAATAAAAAGCGTTAACACATCGAATTGCTAATTCATTCCCTATATTTAACTACTCCTAATTTTTAGGTAAAGATAAATATTTCCACAATTTTTCTTTAAAACTACTTAAACTTTTATAAACACATATTGTTACTTGTATATTGTGTAGCCTCAAATTAAAACTATTAAAAGATAAATGTTTATCAAGAACAAACAAATTATTCATTTAAAAAAAAGGCTAATGTTGGCTAATTTCAGAATGTTGTTATTTTATAAAGTGAATCAATTTTATGCCAGGTTTCTTTATTTTTCAAGTTTTACTTAACTAACATTATTAAAATAACTTTCTATTAGCTTTCTTTCAGTTTTTTATTCTTCAATCTGTATAAATGTCATGTAAGGAAATACATCATCTCTAAATTAATGAGAAATTACTTATATTTTTAATTAAGAGAATAAATTTATTTTTAAATAGCTGCATTAATGGTAAATGCTGTGGTTGAAAAAAAATTTCTATTACTGTAATAATTTTAAACCATAGATTTTTTGGTTATAAAAATAATTCAATTTTTAATTAAAACATAAAAATAGTTATTGAATTATAACTATTTATTTTTCTTTTAGAACATTGGTTTCATTTTCAGGAAAACTAATTAACCATGTTCTTTTTTTAATTAACTTTATATCTAATAAATGTAAATTGTGCTTTGCATGCCGTTTTAATTTTTTTTGTTCATGCGAATGTGATTTTTCTGGTTTACTGTATTAATTATCTAACATGTAATTATTATGTACAATTGAAAGTTAAAAATGTTTATGGGAAAAAAACAACATGCATATCTTCAATTAATAAAATTTAATTTTGGCTCTAATCTATAGAAACATTTAAATTAAGATCCAGACAAGTTTTTATACCTTGCTTATTTTTTTCCAAACATTAAGAGAAAAAAAAAAACATTGAAAAAAAATTACCGAATTAACATAAATCCCAGTTTGTGAAAATTGCTACACCATGAAGGAATTTTAAGAATAAAGGAAATTTAATACAAAGTTTAATAATAATAATAATGAAATAATAATAATAAAAAAAGAAATTTAATACAAATAAATGAATTATATTTACGAGCAATAAAAGTATTTTAAATGAAAGAGAAATCCGTATTTGGTGTAGCAACCACGTGCTGTAATAATTTTTGCTGTACGACGTTGCATGAAGTCAAACAGATTTTGAATGTATGTGTGGGGGAAGAGTATTCCATATTGTTCATATGTGTTGATAAAATGTTCCTATGGAAGCTCTAGGACTAAGATCACGAGTGAGACGGTGACCAACGAAATCCCTCACAAGTTAAATAGGAGACATATTCAGAGATTAGACAGGTGAGGGAAGTAGTTGTATTTATTGCGATGGACGCAGAAGCTTTGAACATTCCTGGAAAAATGTGGGCAGAGATTGTCCTCTCGAAATACAGATCCCGAAATGCTTTACAGGAAGCAAACGGCTTCGAAATTTAGAACGCCACTGATGTATCAGTTATTGTTAAGATAATTCGAAATTCACAGTTATTGTGTGAGATCGCCCACGATATAAAATCACACTCCAGATCATAACTCAGTCGTCCATTATTGCATTCGATAATGCACTCCGGAAGCTAGTATGCATCGACATAGAGTCTAAAATGAATACGGTAATTATAGTATCACACATTTAAGCGAGATTAGACAGAAGAAATTACTTGCTACTAATTGACACTGCAGTCTATATATTCATGTTCTTACTGTCGCAGCAGTCACTGATAGTTTTGCTAGAAGATGATTCTGAACAATAGAGTCCTTGCATGCAGCCCACGGTGAAACAGACGCCGAAGTAATGAAGCAGACAGTGATTCACCTACAGAAGTTGAGAAAGGGCTGTTAACTCTTAAATGAAGCAATGCGGCGTGTGAGTATCATGTGGTTCAGGTATCTATTATCGCGCATTGGCGTCACCTTTTGGGTGCATTCCCGAATTTCTAAGTTGTCCGATTATTGCCGATCAACTTCTTCCAAACACGCATCACTGTGATTATAATACGCTGCATACAAGTGATTACTGCAGGGTAGAGCATTGACCTTCACAAAGACCAATGATTCCCTTCACATTCTAACTCTGGAAGCTGTAAAAGTCCTCCCCCCCCCTCTCTTTCATCGAAGATACACATTTCCGACTTATCCAACGTTTACCACTAGCAGGTAACGATTGATTACCGTACACTCGTAATGAACGAAATTAGATACCTAGAGAGCGAAAACGGGCTGGTGTTATTCTCAAAATGTCAAAGAGTAAACTGACAGAAAAATACGATGAGAAAACTCAACTGAGGGGAAAGAGACAAAGGTACCATACAAGCATTCCTGCATCAATTTCTTACGGTCGTATTCTCAATTGCGAGTTAAACTCGAGTTATCCCCGAACTGGAGGTAACTCGCAGATTGGAGAAACATTATTATTCTCAACTTCGGATCGAGCCAAATCCACGGATTATTCATCCAAATGTAACCCGCAGATTTCGTAGGGTAACTCGTGAATTTCCCGCGAACTCGCGAAACTGTTTGTTAACAAATATGGACGACCGCTTCGATTTTTTTCTACTTGAGGATTTCGAAACATAGGAAAGTATTGAAAGATGGCCAGTTTTCATTCCTTAACATGGGAACAACGTTAGCAATTCAATACTCTTTTTTTTTCATGAGTCAGCTAAAAATTACGTTTGATGTTATGATTCTATGTTAAAAAATGAGAACTCAAAACTCGTGTTATTTTAAAGTTTCAATTTATATTTTGATTGTATACAAGTATATATATCCTAATCTATTTTTCTTTTTGATTTAAAAATTTCCAGCAACCTTTTGGTAGTTTAAAATAGAATGTTTATTATGTGTATATAATCATTAATTTAAATATTTTCTGATATCTAATTATTATTCTTAATTCATGATTTCTATAAAATCTTAGAATGAAAAATCCAGTTTTTATGTGAAGAATAAATTTGTTAATTGAATCTTAGGCCCCATTAAGTCATATTTATCTAAAACAGGACATGTTACTGAATCTTTTCCAATTCCATCTAACAAAAATAATTATACTATTGGTATTAATCTGATTTTATTTGTCACCAAACACTATACATACACACACATTTATCAATATTTTACAATATAGAACAGAAAACAAATTTTAAATATACAAAATATTTAAAATCCTCAGAAAAGGATATTTTGGTAGCAGAAAAAATTCAAAACTAACTATTCCTACTTACATTTTTTAACATTTCACTTTACGAAAAAAAACACTACTTAATTAGTTATTATAGTAACTAATAGTAAGTAAATTAAAATAAAAAAGTAATAAATATATTTAAAAAAAAAATGAAATTATTCTGAAAACTTGCGAACGTATTTTGTACATTTAGAAAATAGGTATAATAAATTTTAGTGAAGTTATAATTCATTATAAAATATGACATTATCATACTCTTAAAAATCAAGCAAACAATAGAATAAATTTCAGTTATAAATGATAAAATGAAATCTGATTATTTAAATGACGATAAAAAGTTCATTTTCTTCAAAATCTAGGGACTTTTCCACTAGAAAGCATGAGAAAGATGTTTCTTTTATTAGTTTCTGCTGCAATAAATGATAGCATTTAGAAGAATTACATAAATTCTATTATTTAGTATAATTTAAAATGCATACATTAGTATTGTGTTAATTTAATATTAAATTAATATGCTACTACAGTTTTTAATACATTAATTTTTTGACCACACTACAAATTATTCCACTAAAATAAATCTTATTCATCGAAAAGAAATTTTGTGAGTTATTACCTACTTTTACTAAATAACTTTACTTTTCTGTAAGTCCTTCATTATACATAACTTTTCATACTATAAAGGGGATTATGCACAGTTTATAAGTTAATGAGAAATCACAGTACATTTTCAAGTTTTATACATTGTACACATTAAGCAATGATAATTACTTTAATACATAACTCCATATTTTTGGAAGTTAATTCTGTTTAATTCATTTTTAATTAGGTGTAATAATTTATCATCTTCTATTATATATGTGTATGTCATCTTTATTCTTTTTATGAAAATACACATACATTTTACGCACAACGTGAGTTATTTTTTTACATAATTCGAATCAAATTTTTGTAAGCACAATAGACGAGTGGTCGTGGTCACAAATTCATAGCCAGCAAGTTTGGTGCTTTTAAAAATCTGAAATCTGTCATCGTTAAAAGTCCTCAGGTTGATGTGCTGTGGCAATTTAGAGAGTTACTAATCCAGGTGTGTTGTCCTTGATATTTGAAAGAGGTTCAAATGATGAGGTCCATTGCAAATATACCTCATATTGCTTTAAGATGCAAAATTTTACTTATAAATCAAATCAAACCAACTGAATTTTTAACTCTTTTTAAGACCATGTTATTTGAAATTCCTGGATCACACACACAGAAAAATTAACTTATAAATTTTAAAAGTGTATTTTGAAAAGAATTATTTTAAATTATTGATTATTTTACTCAACATTTCATAATGTGATTCATATTAGAGTTCTTTTATGTAATAAAACACAAATCACACTATCAGAAAAATCTATTCAGAATAATACGGAAAATTTAAGTTAAAAGCTAAATAAAAACAAAAAAAAAAAAGTCCCTGTACATATACCTTGAGTAAGGATAATACTGCTGCTGTTTCCTGATGAAACAGCAGTATCATAATCGTCGTTGCAATCGTATCTACACAAGGCAATGGCTCAATGAGGGCACCCATAGCGGTCAGCAGTTCATCTAACGATGTGGTCAGTAACTTTTTGGTTCCTCCACCAGTTTTTAAAGTTTAAACATTTTACAGCTTCTTCGTTTTTGTGATTCCTTCTGCATATTTATATATTTATTTTGCAGCTGTTGTTGACTTCGTTTCGAAAGGCTGGTGGGCTGTATTGAAATCAGTACTCAAGCAATCCCATGCTTTTTCTTTTTTCTTAATGTAAACTGCGCTGGTTATCTTGTAATAAATAACATCTTGTATTTTTCAATAAGATTCTACTAGAGAAAAGTGACTTTTATTTGACGTAGTAACTATGAGAAGAAAAAATAATAGCTGTGAATCGAACGTCTTTCGCCAAGATACAAGATATATGTAAATAATATACCACGTGATTATCAGTGTCCAATCACAATGAGTTTCACATTCCGCAAACGCTGAACTCGCGGATCTGGTAATTGTCAGTTTGAGAATAAGAAACGGGAATTAGCCGAGAGTTATCGTCAAGCGGGGGTTACCCAATCCGTGAGTTTTCTTTTCAATAACTCGCGATTGAGAAAACCTCCGTTAGACTGATCCAGGAGCCTTTTAAGGTATCCGACTACGTTCGGAACCGTGATTTTGCAAAAGCGCATAAATGGATAATTTTCATGATATTTAGTGTCACTTTGATTAAAATACATGTACAAAATTGTTTTAAGGACACATTTTTACAAAAAAAAAATATTTAAATACAATATTTTGGCAAAAAAATAACTTAGAATAATTCTTTTTCAAAATGTTCTCCTTTTGTGAAAAATGCTTCTATTATAATAATATTTTGCCTGTCTATAGCTCAAACCTCTCTACAGAGGCTCAACTAGAATTTTTGATATATGTAGCTTAGAAGTGGGTTTAGCCATATTTTACGACAACAGAGGGGAGCAATTTAAAAAAAAAACGCCGATAATTATTTCAATTGGCGGTAACTCTGAAAATAATGTGAATTTTTCAAAAATTCTAGTTGAGCCTCTGTAAAATGGTCTGAGCTATATACAGGCAAAACATTAAAATAATAGACGCATTTTTCACAAAAGGAGAACATTTTGAAAAAAGATTATTCTAAGTTACTTTTTTGCCAAAATATTGCATTTAAATAATTTTTTTTTTGTCAAAATGTCCTTAAAACAATTTTATATATGTCTTCTGACACTTAATATCATGAAAATTGTCCATTTATGCGCTTTTTTAAAATCACCGTTTCGAACGTAGTCGGATACCTTAAAGGGTACATGATAAATCTCAAATTCCATTCTTTTTGCATAAAAACGAGGCTTCTGAATGTTATTCTCAGGTCGTCTTCGTAGATGACGTCTTAGAGCGACATCTCTCGGATGCATTGGAACTCCCAGCAGAAACAACATCTTAAAAATTTGTCAAATATTTGTTTCGAGTTTTTATTGTATAAAAAAAAAAAACTGTAAAGTACACTCTATGTTACGAAAAACATCCAAATTAACAAAAAAGTACAAAGTCATTAAAATGTACGTTGTCGGACACGCTGTATTTATCAGACACAAGGGCCCCTGCCGTCCAAAATGTAAAATGGTCCATCACGTCTTTTACGCTGTACTTGGTGCGAATGAAGAAACAAATAGAACAAGTAACATAAACAAAAATTAAGTCAATTCCTACTTAGGTCAACAAAGAAAAATTTCATTTCAGTTACTTTTTATTAAATAGTTACGATTAATATATGTATATACATGACATAATCACAATATTAAGTGACAAAATAGAAAGCGATTTTCCATTTTCCCATCAGTATATGGTGTTGGATTTTTTTTTTCTTTGTTACTATTTATTCATTAATTTAAAAAAAAGCATTCTCAGAAATTAGGCAATCCCAGGTGGGTTTTGAACCCACAGCCTTTGGATTCGAAGTCCAACTCACAATCCATTGTGCTGCAAGGATACAACGTACGATTTTCCTTTCTATATATGCTGTTGAACTATTATTTTTGTTTGTTTATTTATTCATTTTTTAATTATTTTTATGAGCTAATATTTGAAAAAACTGTATTAACATCAAGTGTCATGCACTACCAATTAAGAAAAATATATTTGAACTTGATGGATGAATAGAAAGTATTTTACAACGATTGACAATTTGAACAAGATATATATATAATAAATTTGTATAATATTTCAAAAACCAGAAATAATATATAATGAACATAACAAGAAATAACGTAAAAAGAATATAAAAACAAATATATATATATATATATATATATAGGGAGAGATTGAACTAAAGTAGGAATTGAAAAAGGAGGGCCACATTCCCTCCCATCGTGTAGACACGGCACCCAAACTTTTGCTTTGCATCTCAAAGATTCACGCGCCTAACGCATGGTTAAACCATACATTATGCTTTCTGTTCAGAATATTCTTTACATATTAATAAAAGTATGATAACCTCTTGCAGTAGATTCTTCAAATATATTTTATTCTTTATAGCATTATTATATATTTTTGATTCATGAAATAAAATTTCTGCAGAAAAAATTATTATTATCATTTATTTTGGGCATATACGAGTATATATGGTAAAATTGGACAGACAGTTCAAAATGAAAAATTTCACTGTTAACATATGAAAACACTAATTAAATGATGATTTCATTTGCACTGATTTGGGTTTCTTTACAATCCATTTGCTATTGTTTTTAAACTGTTTTTTTGCTATTTTTTTTTTTTTACGTGAATTCTTTATTTGCACAATATTTGTTTTACTAAAAAAACTAGAGATATATTTACGCTGATAATTGGGAAAACGATAGTTAGTGCAAGGACACAGATAAAAAATATTGTTCTTTCATAGTTTAGTTAATTAAGCGCATTAGCATGAACGGTCATTTTCAATAATAAATAAAATTTATATTTTGATTATTATCAAGTATTCTATGTAAATTAAATATTTCAGTAATTAATGTCTGCTTTGTTAATATTTCATATATTTATTTTATTTTTCTGCTTTCAGAGGTATAAGTTTATTTCCTTAAATTCAATTTGAATAATATAATATAGTAAAATTTATACATCCAATATCATGTATACATTTTGGATCGAAGAACAACTTCTCTGTCCAAAAGCGAATTTAGAACTACTTAACTAATGAACCATTTACATTCTTAAAACAATTAGTTGAATTTTTTTTACAAATTCTTATTTTTTGCTTAAGGACTGGATAATTATATGTACTTTTTCTTTATACTTTGCATAGACGTTGACACTTCTGTATTATTACTCAATTCATTAAGTTTAATCTTGTTAAAGTGCGCCACTGCACAAACTTTTTCCCTAGATTTTTTTCCTTGAGTTTCTCGTCGATGAATTAACCTCTTCTATTCTCTAGTCTGGAAATTTCAGCGCTTAACCAATTTTTACTTCTTGGTAGAGTATATCTTCTTTTATTTATCTTTTTAATGCATTGGTTTTGCACACCAGTGTAGAATAATTATGCATATTTATGTATTAAACATTTAAACATACTAGGGGGTGGGTATCCCCATTGTACAAATTATACAACTGTTCATACATATTGCTCAAATTGTAAAACTGTAATTTACGTGTTTTATGTGCATTGGTGATCAAAATAAAGACAGTCTTTAGATTGTCGATTAGATTATCTCTAGTTGGAAGGTATGAAATAGCAGCTGCAAAATATAACCAAAAAAATTAGTTAAAAGAGGATATGGCCCCTTCTTTCAAATAAACAGGGCTACGGAATATAGAGAACCGGTAATATACCGGAATAAGGGAATTTATGTGTTCCAATGACAATTAATCCCACTCGTTCAGAAACTCTATTTTCTGGCCTAGGATGGGTTTTAGAGGAGATTTGAGAGTCGCAATTGGCCTTCCAGAGCGTCTCATGCATGCTCTGTAGGGATGAGGTCTTTAGATTTAACTGTTCAATTCATTTCGCGAATATCCTCACTTTCCAGAAATTCGTTGAGCAGATGAGCTATATGCACCTCATGTGGTTATTCATTAAAATAAAATAAGTTCCAATTGCACCCGTGAAAAAAGGAATAAAGGGCTCCAAGATCTCCTCCCTATACTTCGCAGTAGTCACAGAGCCTCTTTCAAAGATTTAAAGGTGTACGCGACCATCCTACGTGATGCTTACCCAGACCATCAGGTTGATTTCTCGGACATTAGAGGTCAGATAGAGGAGTTTGATTGTCTTCATATATTCTCGCCTTACTTGTAGAACCAACCATGTCATAGCATATAGAGCTGTTAAAAAAACTTACAATTCTGTAATGATAAAAAAATCAGTGGAGTTTATTCAACTGGATTGTGATCTACGTTCTGTAAAAAAAAATTGCTAATTAAATTAAAAACGCAGACTGCACTCTTGAACTCGATTTTTTTTTGCTTTTATTCACAACCGGTTATAAGGTTTGCAATTTATCGTTCCGTGTAAATATTTTTACACGTTCATACAAAGCCTCCGCATCATTATAAATGTCAATTTGTCCAAACTGGGGTTATGTACCAACAAATTTATTAAAGCATCAGAAAAAACTGTTTTTGTATGAAGAGATATATGCGTTTTTAAAAGAAAAATATTTCTATACGAATAACAAAACGATGGTTGATGAAAATTAAAAAAAAAAATACCTGAAAGAAAATACAGTATGAGCTACAGGCATAAATACAATCTTATTTTAAAAGTTTCTTTAAAATTTATTATTGCAATGCTTTATTTTTTGAATGATAGCGTTAAAAGTTATACATAAGACATACATTCAGTAGATAGTTGATACTTTAAAATAAATTTTACTTAACTTTTAAAATCGAACTATTTATTTGCATTTAAATGTAGATTAACTGTTGTGTAGAAAATTAATTTACTAATAAATTAATTTTTCATTCAGCTTTCCTGTCGAAGGCTAAACCAAAAACTTATTGAATATCAAATCATCATTATCTTTAAGAACTAATGAAAAATAATGAAGTGAATTGAAGTAAATAAAAACTATTTCAAATTTAATTAGTTAAAAATCTTCAATCCTGATATTTTTTAATTTTATTTGAAATAAACTAGTTTACTTTGTGACAAATATACGCTGTGAATTTTCCTTTAAAGCTTCATTGTATTTTTAAAGTATAAGTATAAATTTATTAATAATAATTGTAACCCTATATACATAAGGGAAATCGAATGATATAAAATTGAAATTTTTATTTATTTAAGAAATAATTTTACTAGTTATACGTATATACTCCAACAATGTACATTTATTCATAAGGAAAAAGTTTTATGCTCTCTTATGAAAATAAAATTACTCTCTGGAGTATTAAAACATTTCTGATGATAGCACTAAAAATAACAAACTATATATTTAACATGTCTCTTGAATTTATAACATTGTAAATCAAAATTAGCATAGGATATAATAGAATTTCTGCTATACGATGCATTAATCTTTTGTATAAATCACAGAATGCGTATGAAAAAGATGATTAAATCAAATCCCAAGAGTTTTTTAAACATAGATGATTCAGGTTTGAACATGTTGTCGCAACACAACTGACATGCAACAAAAAGTGTTGAGTAATTTTAAAGTTTCATTTCAAGTTTTAATGTTATATATTTTTATTAATTTATTTGTCATGGATGTGTTTTAAGAATATGAGAAAGGAAAATTCGTGCCTCTTCTTCTACATAACAATACAATTTTATATTACTTTTCTTATATATTCCAATTCTTATTTGAAATTGCTCATTAAACTTGTATTTGCGATAAAATTGAAATATAATACCTAAAAAAGTGAATGTATTAATAAAGAATATTATGTAAGTTTTGATTAAGCTTTTTTGATCATGTCTCATTATATTGAAAGTCGACCGAAAATATTTATTATTATAAAACTCTAGTTAAAAAAACGCTTCTTATATATACAAAAAAAAATGTGCGTGAAAAACCAATACATTCTTCGTACAACTTTCCATGTCGATGCAGAATGAATATTAGAATGTAAAGTAATAGTAACACTACAGAATGTCTAACTATAATTCCTAACTAATAAGGACAAGTTTGTACTATTATTCGGTCTAAAGTGTAGTTATCCGTTACCTTTTTAAAAATGAATCAATGTTATTTAGTCGGGATAAAATTTTACAAAGAAAAATCTCATATGTCGAGGAACTGTCTATTTTACAAATAACGAAGAAAATATTGTATTAATATTTATTCTTTTGTAAAACTGACAGTTTTGGTGCCTGTTGGAATTTTTGGAAAATTTTGTCTTAAGTTTTTTTTTCATGTTTTAGTTCAAGGCAAAATAAATATTGGTTTGTTTATATTTACCGCTTATTAAAATAAACCATTGGATTAAATTTTAATTAATAATAATATTAATACTATTAATCATCATTTAAATGATAATTAATTTCTTTTTTTTCCTTTTTAAGTATGTGTAATATTTATATGTAAAATCTTAAATATTATTGAAATGAAAAGAAAATTATTTTGAAGTGCTACTACAAAATGGGACTACTTTTAAATGTGATTAAAAATAACTGGAACATTTATTTCTTAATATACACTTTGAAAGCAATCTTTTAATTTAGTTCTCCATTATAACACTCAAAAATATGATTCACAAAAAAACAAAGTTATTTGCAAATAAAAATGGGCGATTCATTTACTCTTATCCAAGGAATTAGAACTAATAAAGGATATGCATATATTTCTATAGGCATACTATCCAAATTTCGGTAAAACATCATGTATTTTATGGAAGTTGTTTAAATAATTCAAAAAGCAGCCTATGCAGATAAAATCAATCCAAATGTGAGTAGTACATTTGAAAACAAAAATTTAAATATATATTAAACTAATTTTATTAGTATCATTTATTTAAATATTAAAATTCTCCACACCCTATGTTTAAACTGAAAAAAAAGTATATATTTTGTATTAATTTCTATACTTCAACCGGTACTAACTATATATATCAATGTATATATATATACCTATTCCGTTTTGTGAGTTTTTTAAATTTTACACCGATTTAAATATCATTTTTCATGTATCAGCGAAATCTTCAAATATGTCCTTATAATATTCTTTGCATGAAAAATCACGAATTACTTTCTACACTTAAATGATATCTAAAATGTTCAATTGCTACGTGATCAATTGGTATACAGTAGCGTTTTTGAAAAAGCATGCCATGTTTAGAAAATCAAAGCATTATTTTGAAAGAAAAAAAATGCTTAATTATTTTATATCTAAAGTCTAACGTTTGTAATATAAAAGACTATTTATATTTTTATTTGTGGTAATTTTAATAGGTTAAATATGCCTCAAGAAAATTAAGACAAATGGATATAACTCTCTCAAAGTGAAAATTTTGTGTAGAGCATAAGGAATAGTGAAGCCCAGTGGCTGAGTGTGCGCTTCCACACCACACAAGTCCAAGGTATATACCCCGGGCTTGGCATGGTTGACTCAGACTTTCATCCCTTCATGGGTCGATAAAAGAGTACCAAGTTTTCTTAGGAACTTAACACTGGGACTTTCACCTCAGACTGACCACCTGATCGGAACAACTGCTCATACACCTCAGGGCCTAAAGTCGCGTATGCTGAGTTGGGCACAGTAGATCTTGGCCCTCATGGCCTGTTGCACCATTGAGTTACGTTTATCAGGAAGTGTATCTAAAAAAAACTATAAGTGCAAATAGGAAATTTAATAATACTTTGTTCGCACAATATAAAATGTATATATATAGTAAAAGCTGTTTTTGTGCGGTAGATAGAAGACCGTACAAAAAAATGCAGAAATTTTTTTTTGATATTCCATACATACTTATGAATAAAACACATTTTAGTACGACATACAGCAGAAATTCTATTTTTATACGGTGGAGAGGGACTGCATAAAAAAAAGTCACAACTAGTAAATACGTCAATTATTTACGAGAAATGCATGACAAACTACTTCTAAAGAAAGTAAATAATAAAATTACTGATTGAAACATTTTTTAAAAAAGCTTTTAATTTATCAGTGTAGCATTCGTGGTCCCCTTATCCCCGACCGTGGATAAGTACCGTTTTGTGGATCAAATAATAACGGATCACACAAGGAACATTACATTATTTCTTTGTTATTCACTGTGGAGTATTCATCTTGGGTTTGTGCAACTTCTTATGGATGTATATTGCATGTTGAATCATGTTATATTCATATTTGGTGCTACTATATTTACTTTTGGAGGCATGTTTAAATACAATTAAATTTAAATTATTAAACCCAAACAATCTAAAATATAAATAACACCCAAACCACAGCGCTCATGATAAAATTATCAAACGCTAACCGGTCCACGGGGAAACAATTTTTAGAAGCACTGGTATATATTCAGGGAGAAGTTCTCAAAATGCATATAAAAAATGCACTGTTACTCCTTGTAATCATATACACACATCTTGGGATCAATTGGTTCAAGATAGCTTTCATCACTTGAATACCAATTTTAATTAATTAATTTCAATGTTATAGGTTTATTATTGGTATATATATGTCAAGAAAATATTTTTAACAAATGGAGCGTCTTAGTGTATATAAGTACAATTATAAAATACATTAAAACGGCTCCATTATATATATATATATATAAACAGGTAGTTTTTAAAATTATGGAAACACCCGTGAATATAAATTACATATATGATTGCGATTTGTAAGCATTGAAACATAATAATATAGCTATCAGTTTTCTTTTTTTCTTATAAATAGAATTCAAATGTTGCACCTTTAGCGAAGTTTTGTAAGTGGTGGAATTGTTTCCAAAAGATTCAAATTTCTGACATTTTAAATTTGTAAAGAGGCCAAATTTTAGAAGCCCGTCTAACTCCTTCGCGCCATCGACTACTTTTGGTCTTCACTCCTTGCATTGCTCCTCCTTAACACCCATGGCATTTCTGCAACAATCCTAGCTATCAGGATAAAGCAACAAAATCAGACACACACTTCAACTCATCAGATACAAGATTGGCGATCGCTTCGCAATTCAAATTCTTGATTGAAAAGTCCAAGGAAGCCGTCTTGCTGGGGCAAGTTTGACCAAAACATCTTAACTGTTAAGTGTTTCTAGAGGTACTCTGCCTAAATTTATGACAGAATTCTCACATATCAGCAAAACAAACTCGGCAAAGCAAAATAGTTGACGAAAACAGAAGTTTATTGAAAGTTACTGACAGGTATTGAAGTGGATTGTAATATCTAAAAAGCGAGCAACTTAAGCAAAAGGGACCACATAGTTCAATCAGCATCTGGATTCTCCAGGATTATTGGTAACAATTAGAAGAGACCTTCATAAAAAGAACGTTTAAACCACAGCATCAATTTCTAATCCACTTTGGTGTCACACTGATAAAACCAGATCATTTTGTATACAGAAGATAGCAATATTGTCTGACAAATCGTCTTTCAGACTTTTCCCTGCAATGAGATGAATGCATGTTTGGAAAACACCTGCACAAGCATATGATCGTGTTTATCATTTTCCAACTGTCAAACAGGGAATTGGATCTGTCATAATATGGGCAGCCGTGTTGTGGTTTTATGCTTGACCAATCGTAAGCCTAAAAGGAAGGATCAGTGGGGAGAAGTATAGAGAAATTTTAGCCGAGTAGGTCCCTACAAACATCTTTTTCTGCAGTTGATGAAATTTTCCAGGATGATAATGCATTTATTCGTTCAAAGAGACTGTACAATCATGGTTTGAAGAACACGAGGAAGCAGTTAAACATCTACTTCGCTTCGTGCAGTCGCCCGACCTTAATATAATTGAGCCATTATGATTTATTTTTGAGCGTTTTATACGGAACCGATATCCTCAACCATCTCTCCAAGAATGTTCACAATATCTCCGTGAAGAATAGTACAATATTTCTCTAAGCACTATTCAGCACTTTTATGAATCTATTCCTAGGTGAAGGTAAGCTACACTACATGTCAAAAGTAGCCGTACGCCATACTAATAAAAAAATGATTCCTTATACAACAAATGAGATACCATTATTTTGATAACCACCAGATGTGTATATATATAGTTAATATTCTCTATGATAGAGAGATGAATCATCTATAATCACTAAAAGTGAAGCAAAAAAAAAAGGCACCCGAAATTGTTACATAAACCAGGCATATATATAAGAATTTAGAAACGATATATTATAAATTATAAAAATAATAGAATTTTTTTAAAAATGTATACCTGGATGCTGCAGTATCATAAAATTGTTGATTTTGGACGGCTCTTATATATAAAATAATTTTTTTATAAATGTGGGGTTGAACAAGTTTTTTAAACAGCCAAACATCCTCTTTTTTGTTGATCTTATTCAAAATAATGGATAGAGTATATAAATCCATTAAAGGAAAAAGGTAACTTACCTAAGATTTGCGTTTAGAAATGCATAGCCTGTGCTAAATTTGAGAACAATAAACAAGATATTGCCAGATTTTAGACCTAAATACAAATTCAAAGCATGGAATTGACTGAACAGTAGCACTTAGCAAAAGTATGAAATTATCGGAAATAAAACAATTAAATATTATTTATAAATACTAACGTTACTTAAGGCACACGGCACACTTAGATTACAAATATATTTAAATATTTAAAAAAATATTATAGTTAAAATAAAACTAAGAAAATAAGTAATTTTATCAATAATTTGAATATTCCGGTAACTATATCTATCTAGGAAAAATGATAAATTTATTATGATAAACTATTAGTACTCGAAAAAATTTTAATCCTTACTATTTAGAATTTATTTGTGAAAATAACTATTAATACGATTAATAGGGCATTTTTGAATAAAGTAATATTTAATGAAATGTTTATAGGTTTTTTTCTGATTTTTTCGGAACAAGAAATTTATTGCAGTGAATATATAATTAAAAATAATATTTCAAAATATATAGAAACATGTACATTACTTTTACAGTGAGTCACTTTTATAATATTGAATTTCAATTCATCTCTCTCTCTTGTATCATAAGTATTCATAATTATAACGTTAACTTTTAATTTAATTTCTTTATCAAGGAAATTTACTTCATAGTTGTTACCATTTGCGGATATTAACTTGAGATATTGATGATAAAAACAAGTGTTAGGTTTAAAATTGCCTTGCTTGCCAAAAGATGATAATATCATCTATACAACGAAAAATGTAGTACCTATTATCATCAATGAAGCTATTTTCAATATATATATAAGAGCGACAGCTTTAGAAATCATAATAGATCTCTAGTTTAGTCCAAAGACTTTTTTGTATCTACATTTGTTGTGTATGGTGAATTCCAATTTCTTCCTATTTTAGCACTATATGTTCTATAACTTCTTCACTTTTACTTTATTATAATATATATATATATATATATATATATATATATATATATATATTTGGGAATCCAGCCGAAATCTTCCAAAAGGTCAGATGCTTCAGATAGCGGGGTTTTTATTGGCGTGGTGCCTAGGGGTCTTTTAGGGTGTATTAGTTAATTTTAAAATAAAATAGACAACATAGTTTAAGAAAGAAACTGGTTGAAAACTAAATAATTTATTATGAATTATAGGGGAGTATTTACATGGGGAATATTTACAGGATGGGAATTAGATAGGCATATTTCAAAAGAATAGGAAAGTTAGATCACATTATACTTTAAGGAAGGCAATTGAGATTAAGTAGAACTCATTATGGTGCTATTAAGACTTACCGTCTGGCGCGGGCGAACGGCGCTGATGCGCGAAATACGACGTTTCCCTGACGGGTGTTAGTGGGTCCTTCCCGAAAAAGGTTGATGTCGGCGTTTTAAAAGGGACGCTAGATGGCGTTGATGTGAAATACTATTTTGATTAGAATTGCCGACCTCTGGAAAGGGATATGATCTAACATTTTACAATCGGGATATCCTCCATATATATATATATACAGAGAGAGAGAGATAGAATGAGAGAAATAAAAGGAAAACTAAATGTACACATCACGAGTGCCAAGAAACTTGTCTGTAAGTGTCATAAGCTCAAATTAAAAAGTTAAACAATCATTTAGAAAAAAATATGTTACATGCGTGATAAGATTGGGAGGATTAAAGGTGGGTATTTTAGTTTTAGCTACATAAACTTTGCCTTTTTTGCTTAATGTATACATATATTATGTTTCGAAATGACTTTATTTGTATATATTTCCTCAGTCAAAACAATAATTAAGCATTCGTAACTTGAAAGAAGAATTTTATAATATTACGAATTATAATAATATTACAAATTATAATTGCACATGTAACTTTCGAAATAAATTTACTCTCTTAAAGTTACAGTAAGTAATCATATTTCACTATAATTGGATGGAGGGAACAATGTCTAGACTTTCCAAATTTTATATAGATAATTTTACTTTTAATAAGAGTTCTTATCCGACGCAAATTATTTCATAATCAATCTATATTTTTTCAACAGCTTCCCCCCTAGGAGGCCTCTCAATACAACATTAAAATAATCCGAATGCTTTAATGTGAAAAAGTAGAACAGTAAATAATCTGATGAGGCTAACAGTTGCTACACAGTTCATTAAGACGTATTTAAATACTTGTATCCCTAATAATGTGTAAATGACCTGACATAAGTAATTTTGGAGCAAAATGTCTCACGCTGAAATATAAATAATATTTTTTCAATACCATGTAATGTTATTATTTGATACCAAAGTCAACTTTTATATTTTTAGCATTTAAGGAGCATATTTATGCTCATTATTAAGAGAAAGTTTTCTATTAATTTAAAATTAATGATCATTTTTGCAAAATGGTAATATTGAAAAATCTCTCAGAATTTTCGTTTGAAGCATTTATACAAATAATCTTCAATATTCGATAAATATTCACCTTTAATATTTTATTTTGAAATATATATGACATTAAGGATTTTTTAATAACACAATTATTTCGAATTCACATGTTTTATAGATTCACTATCTTATCTTTTAAGACGATTTAAATTAAAAATTCAATTTCATTATCTAATGCTCTGTGTTTTTCAGTTTATAGTCCTCTCTCATATAACACGGTATTTGTAACAAATGTTTTCGATGTTACACGACACAAAATAGCAATTTTAGCATTCGCGATTATTACAAAACAGATTCTATATTACACGGCAAAAAATTTTAATTAATTTTTAATTGATTTAAATGACAATTATTTGGTTAAAAAAAACCTACCATAGTATGTAGTGGAACATTTAAAAGGGAATTACAATGTTCTGTGATTCTTAAGAGAAAAATTCTGAAAGAATTGCATGATCGAAACTGATCAGGCAACTGAAACTACTTCAGTTAAATTTAGTAAAGATGAAAAAATAACAAATAAAAAGGAGTTTCAACCAACTTTGTGCGAAAAAAAAATATTTAGCTGTAATTTCTGATGAAAGTGATGAAAATTGATTTTGTGATCCTAAGAAGACATTTATATATATTTTATAAAAATAATGATTATTTTTTAAGTAAATTATATTGCATTTTTAATTTTTACTTTAGATTAAATACTTGAAGCTAAGTTACATCTTCATTTGTATATTTTATTTGAACGAAATTTCAGCTATCATAACATTTTACACTTAAAATCTTATTTTCTATATAACACAGTACACAATACCTCGATTTATATTATTTCAAAGAAACGTATAACATGGTTATGATACATCACGAAACACAGCTTCGATACAATACGAAACATGGTTTCGGTACAACATAATACATGTTACTCGGATTTATAATATGTACATACATAATTAATTTAATAAATATTTTAAATAAAAACTAAGATAAATAATCAAAAAAGTCCCGAATAACACGGTTTCAATGTAGAATGTTAAGAATTAACCATGGTTTACGCGAAGGACGAATGTATATACAATCTCTGCATAATAAAACGAGTTTCAAGATCTTCATCAAATTGCAAAGACAGGGGAAAAAATTGAAACATGACTCAATTTAACAAAATTAGAATGGAACGTTTATGCAATCGCTGATTAGATTATAACAATTCTGTAAACGTAAAAATATGAAAAACTAGAATTAGCTTCCCTCCCCATTAAAATTCGTTCTACAAAATTAACTCTACCAAAGGTATTTCTGTTAATAACTAATGTATTCCCTGCCTTGTCATCCCCGCATCAAACTTCGTCTGCATAATCCGTCAGAAATTAACAAGAGCATTGGATTTCCTAATTCGCTAGAAACGGTGAGAGACGAGTAAGTGATTTCCAACTTGGGACCATTGCGATAATTTGAATAGCAGGAAACGTCAAAGTCTTCCATCTTCAATGAGCTTTCCATTCGACAGCTAGGGAACGTGTAACTAATTGGAAAACTCGATTAATCCTTGCTACAGCAAATGAAATGCCAGCATTTTGGGATTTGTTGTCAGAACTAAATGTGCCAACCCATTCAATGTGCACCTTATTCCAAGGAATCGATTAGTAAATTGACCGTTTGATTTCAATTTCACAGTTTTCTAGATTCAATAGACAAGTGTAAAAGTAGACAGGATGGTAGGAAGAGGATTCATCCACGATTTCTGTTGTGCAATCTATCTAATGCAATTTTAACCAAAGTCACATTTAAATTATTGTAATTAATAAGTTTCGCGGAGGTTTTTTCAAAATTGAATTTTCGATGAAACTTGGCGGAATGAAAGGGGCCACAAAATTTGTATTTCTGAATTACTGTTTGATTAAACTCTTAGTTTGTGTGAAAACTTCCTGGTTCCATCTAATGTATATCTTACGATCATTAACATGCAATATCTCCAGTTATTGTAAGCCTGTAACGCCTCTTATTATCAAAAGAATATATATCTCTAATTATTACACTCTCGTAAATCTTTAATTATCTAATATTATCATATCACATCTAAGTACTCACTAGAATCAGAAAGATTAATAAATACACATGCTTAATAATGAACAATAGTTTTTAGTACAAACAGACAGAGTCAGCATTTGATATTTTAATTTCCTCTATGAATCCAGGGAATTCTAAATGCTTTGGTTACCAATTCATTTAACAGAACCCGTAATATAATTATTTCTTCATGTTGCGTGTTGTTCAATAATAAGCAGAGATTTAAAAGTTTTCATTCGACATTTTGTTAATTACAACAACCACGTATCAAGCGGAAAAACTGTATACTTTCAGATGAAAACGTACAATACAACAATCAGTTGAACAAAAATGAATCAGAACAAGAATTATTGTTGCCACCGTCCCAAACTAAATAATTAATTACATCATATTTAACAATTTTAATTATTCCCTCATTGAAAAGGAAGACGTGTACGAATTTGATGCTCGTTAATTCTGTCGGGAGCTGAAACGTCACCCCATTGGTGTGGTTTTATAGTTAGGAGAGGGTGGTGCCAGCTCACAGGTGTCGTCCACGTCACTTAACCATGGTTCAAAACTACGTGGTCCGTAGCCAAATGTCCTCGTGTAGCTGAACAGTATGACGTTAATATTGACTCACTCTGAATTGCTTTTCTTGCCAACGTCACATTGAGTTTTAAAAAAATATCCCTCTTCTCTAATAATTTAACATGTGACTGAAGTGAAACATCATGATCCTCCATGTAGCGATCAAGATCACTTGACTACCGTGGGCATGTAGAAGCCTCACCAATTTTTGACACAGATTATTAGCTGACTAAAGATAACAAAAGCCTAACAAAAATCTTATTATCAAAGTTATTATTGAATTAAATTATATTTTCAAAGCACGTTCATAAATATCACTCTCATATGTTGATCCAAAAAAAAATGTGCATTAACAATTCTTATATAAAGTGCCGTAATATAAGAGGTGTTCAAATTAAAGTGAATCGAGTGGTGTATCCATGAGACGCGTAGGGCCAGAAATGAAACAGATACAGAGATAGAAACAATAATAATTAATGAGTGAAATTTATACAAAGATTGTTAAAAAAAAATCAACCATGACGTTTTGGAAGGCAACTCAATGCTTAGGAAGGTTTTTGCAATTTCGTCTGTGAAGAAAGATGTTGGTAGGTTATGCAGCTAGTTCAAAACTGCAGCTTTTACGCCATCTTCGAAGTGAAATTGTTGACAAATTAGACCGTTAACATCACTTTCCAGATCACTGCTGAGTTTTGAATTTTTAGGGTCTATGTGAGTCAAAATGTATCCATTGAACGCTGACGGACATCCAACTGGAAGTGGTGTCACCATGTTCCCTTCCTTGCCACTTGTGCTGTAGAAAGTTATAAGGTGTAACATATACTGTAAGCTGAGTCCCATTTCGGCTTACACCCTTCCAGTGTTAAACACTTTATTACAGTTTGCTGGTCCAGATCAAAGATGTGATAGTCGCAAGGCGACAGGTCTGGACAGTACGCTGGTTGTTCCTGGACTTCCCATATTTTGCAGGTCAGTGCCTTGACACACACCTTGGTGACATGCGGCCTTTCAATGTCGTGCAGAATGATGATACCTGACGATAGTATACCTGGGTGTTTGCTTTTGATAGCCTTAAGCAGCATATCAAGTGTTTGGGTATACTTTGAGAATTGATCGAGACGTCCGGTTCCGTGAACTATTGTAATAGAGGTCACTGCACGTCGAAAAATGCAGTCAACATCACCTCTCCGTCTGAAAGCTGGGTTTTGAAATTTTTGGACCTAGGTAAGTCGGGATGTTTTCATTGCATGTTGACGGACTTCCCTTCCAGATTTCATCCCTTACCACTCTGTGATGCCGAAAATCTCACCGTTATCCATTGTGCGCAGCAAATGCAGTTTACACAAGCCCATTCTGGCTAACACGCTTCCAGTGTTAAAAACTTCATTACAGCTTGCTTATCATTTTTGGATTTAGTTGCAGCCACACCAGCTATATTTTTAAATGAATGTCACGTCCTTACGAAATCAGTTATCATAAATCTGCTTGCTTATCCGTGTGCGTGATACATATACCTTCACTATCGCGTTTATTTCACGAAAATACATTTGAAATTGTTGGCATGCGCGAGGCTTCGAAACACTTTCATTTGAACGTGCCTAATATATTTGAAGGTTTTCTATTAATATACTATTGAAAAATAAGCATTTCAATAAAATTGATGAACTTTATCTTATTTCCCTGAAATGAGATTCCGTTAATGTTTGGAGAGGTTCTAGATGTTCTCTGTCACTATTTCTCTTTCTTGGCTTTATTAAAGATTATATAGTTGAATAAAATGCATGGGTTGTTAAGGAGTTTCTTTTGTATTATATATTTTACTATGTTTTTATTCCATTTTATTGATGTTTTGCTTCCTCCAGCAAACAGATATTTATATAAGATATTAGTTTCTGCAAATATATTAGGAGAAAAATGTGAATAACTCCATTTACTTTTTGAACCTAACGATTATCACAGGCGTAGAGAGATTAAAGAGGAGCTCGTGTCTGTGGAATTTTTGAAGTTGGTAGAAAATATCATTACACGTAATTAATTCAAATTACAATCATTTTTGAAACTGTGGAAGATTAACGAGAGATTTAAGCATAGTCATATAAGCTTAACAAAATATATTTGCATTTAATTTCTGCAATTTCATTTTAAATTGCTTTAAATGGAGACTTTATTTATGTTCCTTAAACTCTGAGTATGTAAATAAATTAATTTGACTATAAAGAACTAACCAGTTACTATACACTGGATTCTAATGTTTAACATCGGAACGCATGGAAGTTAAGATAACTGCTGTTGAAAGCACTGTTGCATTTTCCACATCCGTTTATTCAAACGATAACTTAATTTTTTTAAATTAGATCATTGCTTCTAAAATTTTCAATATCCATTTATAATTTTCATCGTTCCCCTCTGCATACAATAACAATGTATTAACAATGTATTAACAATGTACTTTGACGCTAAAGCTACAGTACGACTTTAATTATAAACTTTATAAATTATGAAGATAAGTATTAAACTTTGTATATAATTTTGCATATTACAATTACAGGGGGTCATTAGTAAGTATTAAACATGTTCTTAACTTAGTAATTTGATTTAATGATGAAATAAATTGTACAGTACTGATATATTTATAAGTATATTATATAATTATAAATATGCATTTTATTTTTCATAATACCCAAATGTATTTTCTTTTAGTTCCTTCCAGTAAATTAATATATTTTAAAAATAATCTTTAATTTTGAACTTTTCGATATGCTCGTGCCTCCCCTGGTAGGATTATTACGTCCCATAGTTAAAGAAACGCTGAATTAGAGACACATGTGCGGATAGGTCAAAATTTAAAAGAACCACTAAAAAAATACCACTTTGTTACTGAGTCATCCTTGAAAATTATGATATTTAATTTAAAATTGGTATAACACGCTGTTGCAATATGATAGATATTCATTATGATTAATGAAATGCATAAATTATCATACATGTACATGTGTGTGTACATGAAAATTATGAAATTTTTTAAAAACCAGTCCTTTCAAACACTTTTTGGCTATCTTGAGTTGAAAGATCTTTCACAAGAAAAACTAAAGATTCAGAGAAATAAAATCCATTTAGTAATGCTTTTGAAACACATAGGTACCAAAAGAAATAGACTTTTTTCACTTACTCTAGTAATCTCTTTTGACAAGGTTTACCGAAGAATTCGGAGCATTCGAGGACAATACACTGCCTAATGGGAGATATCCGAAACAATCCGTGTGTTTCATCATTTAATAATCTCATGGTATGATAAATCTTTTTTTTTTAAGGAAAGAAAAAGTAAGCACACACACATCGATAGTTAGGAAAGAAAACATAGAGGTGATTCAATGCACTTTTTTGTTATTTTTCACTTTCTTCTCCTTTGAAGTCAGTAGAATATTTCTTAAGTTATCCATAACGAAAATAGAACTTACTCAAAAGGTTGTAAACATGGGCATTAAGAAAAATTGCTGCATTTTTTTTAAGCCATTGAATTTCAGTATGAAAACATTTTAATATGTATGAGATCAGTTACGTAAAACAACGCAAGACACTATTTTTTGTTGATTATTTATTATTGTAAAATAGTTTTTATGTATTCCTTTTAGTTATAAGAAAATTAATTTGTAAAATTCATACTATTTTCCAGTGTATTAAGAAAAAAAAAGATAATTTAAAGAAATTGTATAAAACATTTATTGATATAAAATTGTATAAAAAATTTATTGATATAATATTGTATAAAACATTTACTGAAATAATATTGTATAAAACATTTATTGATATAATATTGTATAAAACATTTATTGATATAATATTGCATAAAACATTTACTGAAGAAATTAATTTTATAATATGTATCATATTAACTCTGGTATAATAGTATTATAAATAAAATATGCAGTAAACCTAGTAATCTATAACCATCAAAATGTACACAGTATAATTTAAAATTCTAAGCATATGTATTATGTTTAGTTAATAATCTTAAATTTCTTCTTGTGTGTTATCGGCTAATTTATGCAACACCTGAGTTTTTATTAATTATATCATCATTATCACATAATATCAGCCTTCCTTTGAATATTTCTTTATAATGATCGCTTGTTTACTTTTGTTCTCCATGTTTTCTAGTTTATAATCCGAAAGTCAGATTCCACTGAATCTATCCATCTCAGCCTTAGTCAAGCACGCTTCCGAATCCCAGTATCATTGAACTGCAATATCATTTTCACAACATTATCATCCGGCCTTTGAATTATATGAGTCACTCAATTCATTCTACTAATTTTTATGAATTTAATAATGTCAGGTTGTTGATGAGTTCTATGTAATTCAAAATGGTATCTTCTCTTCCAGTTATTGTTTTCATTTGCACTTCCAAGTATTTTTTTCTCAAAAAATGCCATTCAATTTTTCACACCGTTTTGTGATTGTCCCAGTCTCAGATGCATATGTCAGAAATGGTCTAATAAGAGTATTGCAAATTAAAAATCTTGTGTTTCTTGAATGAAATTAAGGTTTTAAAAACCTTGTCAATCCACATAAAAAGCCTTATTTATCAAGTATAATCGATCCTGGGTTTCATGAGAGGTTCTGTTATCAGAGGTAATAATTGATCTAAAGTAGGTAAAACTTTGAACTTTTTCAAATTCATTTGAATCTATTTCAAGATAAGGATTTTGTATTTTGTCTTCAAAAAAAATAAAATATTTTTTTTTTTTTTTTTTTTTTTTTTTTTCATTTATAACAAGATCCATTCAACATGCTACATATTTAACAGAAATAAATGTTTCTATCAGAGCAGTGAGGGTAAGAGCAATCACATCATTATCATCGGCATATGCTAGGAGTTGTACTGATTTAGAAAGAAAATATATCCCTTATTATTGATATTTTAAGGGGACACAGTACGATTCAATTGACCAAAATCGGTCAAAAAAACAAATTTAATTTTTTTAGCCTAAATTTTTTTTTATATACTTTTCTATAACCTCACAAAATTTAAAAGCTCTAAACTTAAAAAACGCAGAATTATGATAGCTTTTACGTTCGTTTTTATTCACAACCCTATGGCAAATCAAAATTTTAAACTCAGAAAGATAAAATAACTAGTTTGTCTTCATTTAAAATGCCAAGGCCTTTTTTCTATTGCGCCTAATGCTTTGAAATTTTTTTTACCTATTCCCAATAGTACATGTAACAAAAGTTGGTATGCATTTTTGAATGAAAGCAATGTTTATTTTTTTTTAAATAATTAATCTCAGAATTTATACATTTTTTAATGAATTTTCATTAAATATTCATAAAAAGAAGTATTGCAAGAATACCAATCACGTTAACGCAAAATCCATACCAACTTTTATTATACATAGCTTGATGTACTTGTAAATCAAATTTCATGCGTGTACGTCAATTTTTGTAGTAGAAGTAGCATTTTAAAATCACTTCAAAAATTTCAAGTTTTTTTCCTTAAAAATTACATGGCTAGCTTTTTATGAAATTTTGAGCACAAAATATGTTTAACATAGTATACATACATAGGAGGCAACCAAAAAAATATCAAAAATCCTTAAATTAAAAATTTTTGCGTAAATCGTACCATGTCCTCTTAATCACGAATTGCTTTCTCAAATGAAATATTAAGGAGGAAGCAAGAGAGAGACTCTCCCTTTCAGAGACCTCTGAGTATATCAAGATCTGACAGTGATCCAAGAAATTTTACCTTACACTTTGTATCTTGTAATGCAAGTCTGGTCAATTTCTTGAGCTTTGAGGGAATTCCGAAGTAAATCAATGCATTATCATTAATTAGATATATTCATATAATTTCCTAAGCAATAACTTTAGCATTTTTGCATAACATTATTATCTTTGTAGTCTTTATACACATGAACAAACGCACATATTTAAATATATGCAGGATATTTCATAAGATATTTGGTTAGAGTGTTATGCATACGTGTCTTCTGCTGTCTTTGTAAGGAGAAATCGAGGCACAGAACATCTTGCCAGCACGTATCCTAGTTACAAGACAACATAAACCGGTCCATTGGTTCGGAAACCTTATATCCAGATAGTTTCGCATGTCTCTTACATAATAAGTTGTTGCCCCATTTAATTGGAAAAGCATTATTCTCCGTATGAGTGAGGGAACCCCATTTAACATTATTTGGTAGCATCTGTTGCAGAAACGCAAAATATTTTTCATCGTCAAAATGTTTTTGCAGAACACAACGTAAAGTTCGAATAGCTGGTATCTGATTATTCCTGAAGAAACAAAATATTGAAACAAGCCCTGCATGTTGTTTTCTTGGTATGATGTACTATTTGTGGAAAAAAGAAAAATTCACTTTTCAGAATATGATTGTGGAAACCCTAGAAAGTGTGACTATGTTTATTAAGTTGGCAATTTTATAGCTCTTGGCGACAAATTTTATAAAAAATGATATCGCCAATTAACTCTCGAATGTCCTCTGAGATTGGCTCTTCTTGAAATTTGCATGAGGCTATATAAGGGACCTTGAAGGCGAAGTTTGAGTTAGTCGAGTTAAGAATGTGCAAAGGCTCTGACAAAACAGAGGCCCTATTTGTGAGTTCCAGATCCTGTTCTAGATAGTCGTTTCTGGAGCTCTGTAAAGCGTGTTTATAAGTGCATTTTTCCGTAGTATAAATAATTTGCTATTATATTTCTTTGAGTATGTGCACCAATTTGTCTTCATGTAGTCATATGTTGTTCCTTGTCCATTAATAAAAGTGTTTTTCAATTAAATGGAATCATCGTCTGAATTCGCACAGACCTGTAACAATAGAAAGGCACCACTGAAGATCATGTGAACGCAATTAGCTTGTGGATTTACATCGTTTATTACATCAATTTACAGATGGGTTTTGTTTAACGTTTGCGTGTGGACCAAGTTTCTAAATGCCCCAGAACCCTTGCTCTGACTATGCATTCTTTGATTGATGAAAAGTATTTGTTTGGATGTGTACTTTCATTTCTTAGTGGTTTACCCTTCTTTTATGAAACATATTATACGTACATAAAAGTATAATCATTTAGACGGATAGACAAAAAGAGAAGATAATTTTTATTTATTACGAAACAAAAACATATATTTTTATATGTAAAGTATATTCAAATGAAAGGGATTCGAAGTATCACATGCGAACAATTTCTAATGTATTTTTGAGAAGCAAACGTGAAGCGATATGTATGTATCACGCATGCACGTAAGCAGCCAGATTTGTGATAAATGCATTCATAAGAACATGACATTCATTCAAAAAATGATTGATGTCGATTCAACTGCATCCAAAACTGATCAAACTGTAATAAAGTTTTTAACACTGGAAGGGTGTAAGCCGAAATGGGCCGGAGTTAACAGCACTTGCTGTGCTACAGCACAAGACTTTCTGCAGCACATAGTGAGAGGTGAGGGAATCAGGTCTAAACACTTACAACAGGAAGGAACGTACATTAGTATGCAATGGAAACATTCCGATTCATATAGGGCCCAAAAAATTCACAGTTCATTGGTCAACCGGAAAGGTGATGTTGACGGCATTTTTCGACATGCAGGTACCCGTATTACTGGAGTTTAAGTAGCCGGACGTCTCCATCAATGTTTATCGGTACGCCCAAACACTTGATATGCTACATAAGACTATCAGAAACAAACCTCCATTTATGCTGTCGTCAAATGTCATTATTCTGTATTACAAGACAAGGCGCTTGTCACCAAGCTATCTTTGAAGGCACTGGCATGTAAAACGTGGGAATTCCTACTTAGAGTTCAGATCTATCGCCTTGCGACAGTCACATCTTTGAACCACTGAAGGAAAGTCTAATGAGTTAATGATTTCACTCCAATGATGACGTAAAGGCTGCAGTTCTGAACTGGTTCCATGATCACCCGACAGCGTTATTTGCATTTTTTGTTATAGAACAGTCATAATAATGTTTTTTTGCTTATACTTTGATGGAACGTACATTTCCGTGAAATATACACTGAAGTGTCACTGAGGGATACCTACGAAGTAACTAGTGGGACCTCCTCTAGCCTTGATTACGGCTGCCACAAGAAAGAGTTCTAAAGACGTTCCACTGAGAGAAGGGTTTAACGCTTTTCTAAAGACGTTCCACGAGAATGACTTTCCAAATATTGGCTAAAGCTGTCCATAATTCAGTAAGGTTCATTGGTGTTGAGTGATGACCTTTCCGCCTTGTTCCAAATCATCCCAAAGATGCACAATAAGATTTATATCTAGGCTTCTGCGTGGTCTATTTATGGCAGAAAGGGTCTATTCTACCTGCCAGGAGCCAACCGGGACTTGTGAGAGGTACGGTTGTCTTGCTTTAAAACTCAATTTTCCGCGCGACTAGCAGAGCAGCATAAGCGGTTGGAAATATTTAAGCAGCAACTCTACGTACCGAATTGCATTGAGAAATCAAACAAGTTTCCACTAAACATTGGCGCTAAAAATCCCAAGAAATGCCACGAAAAACCACCCCAGACCATGATTGAGTTACCATGCCCTTGTACAGTTCCAACGTAGCATGCATTATCCAAGACTTCATGAGCCTGGCGCCATATTCTCAGCCTACCGTCTGCGTTAAGTAGCCGGAATCGAGACTCCTCACTCTATGCTACTCTTTTTCTGTCCTCTACACTTCAGTCTCTGTTTGGTCTTGCTCCAGCAAGGCGTGCAGCCCGATGGCGAACATTTAGCAATGGTAATCTAGAAGGTCGATGGCTCCCAAAACTCATACGGTGAAGCGAGCTTTGAACAGTTCATTTACTGATTGTACGGCTAGCACCGTCATTGAACTGGGTGGCAATTTGAACTAATGTTTGGTTTCACTGGCTACATAAAATACACCTGAGCCGTCTCTCACCATGCATTGTCAAAACTAATTGTTATTTGCAATTTGCCCATTTGCTAGCTTTTTTGTCCACCATCCATGTATTCTTGCTATACTTTTGAGATTGTCGACGCTGAAAATCCTAGCTGTTTGATGATTTTGGAATTTTAAGGCCCATGCGTTGCGCACGTTCGATTTGTCCGCGATCGAAGGTTCTGGTAAGCCATACTGGTAATTCCAACAACTAATTTAGAACAACCACAGTATGCATTATACATGCAGTTACCACAGAGCCCTTGCTTGCTCACAAATGATGCGCAGCGTTACATAATTTGCTTAGCCCTTGGTATCCTTTATTCAGTGGCACTTCAGTACATATTTTAAGTAAATCCAGGTATAATACACTCACTTCCAAAAGTTAAGCACGAAGATGTAAAATGCGAAAATATCAATAAATACTGCTTTGATTGACACAAAATTTGGCAGTAAAGTAGCATACATATTTATACATAAAACAAAATCAATATTTATATACAGAAATGAAAACAACATTAAATTTTTGTAAGTTATCAGGTAATGGACACTTAAACAGAATTATGTATAAAGTGAATATAAACAGCATAAAATAAAATAAAGGACATTGATAGGGTATGTGATCCCCCCTCATCTGTATGAAAGTTTGCACCTTCTGACCATGCTTTCAAGTAGGTGGTCAATGACCGCAGAATTTACAATAACCCATTCTTCTTGTAGAGCAGTTTCCATCTCAATAACAGTGGATAGAGGTGGGAAACGTGAAGATACAGCACGACCGAGAGCATCCCAAAGATTTTCAATGGGATTAGGGTCAGGTGAATATGCTGGCAACGCCATACGCGCTATCCCTTCACTCTCAAGGCAGTCATCGACAATGTCAGCTCTATGGGGACGTGCGTTATTGTCCATTAACCAGCGGTCACTCGCGCCTGTTTCTGCCACCGTCGTTACTCGCGGAGTGTAGAGAACACCCCAAACTTTTAACACGTGTATTTAATTATGAAAATAAAATTAAGTCATTATGATACATATTTATAAAGTACAAGATGTTTTTTGTATTATACAAATAAAATTATTAAGTTTATTCCATACAAATGAGACTAACATTAATTTAATCTAAACATACAAAATTTTCATTTTAAAACACATAATTTTATATTTTTTCCTAAACCAGTATAAAACGTATGTACCAGTAATAAATATACTTTATAATTAATGAGATAATGATAGTAGAAAGTAGAAAAATAATATTTTAATCATTTTCTAAATATTCAGAGCAAACTGTATACAAATGCTCAACTTCTCGTGGGAGTTCTCAGCCCCTCAGATAAACTTTTGAAGGTCATTACATTCCGATCGTTCAAGAAAGAGGGACTGCATCAGGCCTGAAGATTCAATGACCTAAAATGTGCAGCTACAGAAAAAATCTTGGTTCTGCGCATTCTTTTTAGAATCTTGGGAGATTTTTTCTTGTTGCTGGGGTGTACAGAACACCCTGCGCGAGTGATCGCGGATTAAAACAAAAGTAGGGTGAACTGCTGCAGTGTACAATCTCACAATGGGTTCTAGGACTTCATCTCGATACCGGACAGCCGTCACAGAACCCCGTTTAAAGATGTGCAGGTCGGTGCGGTATCCTAATGAAATCCCTGCTGACACCATAATGCTTCCTCCTCGGAATGCGTGATGTTCGGTGATGTTTTGGGGCTGATTGGGTGTTCTCCGTTTACGCCATATCCTTTTACACTTGTTATCTGGCTCCATAGCAAATCTTCACTCATCAGTAAACATGACATTGCCCCAGTCAGCCACAGTCCAATTGTCATGTTTCCGGCGCCACTTTAATCGCGCCCCTCTTGATTGGACGGATAGAGGAACACAAACTCGAGGTACCCGGGTATACAGTCCATTCATATCTAATCTTCGGCGTACAGTAGCTGCAGATATAGCCTTACCAATGGACTCTGTAACCATAGATGTCACACGTGTGGAGATCGCTCTGCGATTCCGCTTGTCTACAATAGCAATATATCGATCTTCCGCGGGGGTTGTAACCCTTGGGTGACCACCTACGAGCCTTCGGATAACTGTCTGTGTGGTTTGGAATTGTTTCCATAAACGTGAAATCACAGAATGATGAACGCCGAATAAAACAGCAACATCTGTGAACGACTGTCCTGCTTTAATGCGCCCCACAGCACGCCAGCGCTCAGAATCTTCCATTCGTTTTCTGGAAGTCATAGAAACACGTATGTCTTGAAAACAAATTGTAAGAAAGTTTTAAACACCTGCTATCAGCACTTACAATCAACTCCTGTAACTCTTCATAAAGCTGGCTTCTTATCAGACTGCCCTTTTTGCATATTTCTTGACATGAAAGCACGATTGGCTGTTACATAACATATTTGCATACTTCCATCTACCTCTGCAGCGAATTGCATCCTCTTCAATTCTGATTGGCTTCCGGAAATTAGCATTTTCCTCTCCGTGCTTAACTTTTGGAAGTGAGTGTATATTTCTTTAAATATATCATTTGTTTGGGCAGACAAATTTCAGAATTAGTTAAATCTAATCAATATCTTAAGAAAATATTATTCTAACATATGTCCGTGCCTTAATTATACAGTATAATGAGTGGAAGAAAACGCTAATATCAAATTAATATATGTTCAATAGAAAATAAATGAAAATGAATGTGTTTCGAGCCATTTAAGTTTAAAAATAAAATAACTTAAAATTGCCAGGGGAATATAAATTACATAACCTGAAATTATTTTAAGCATTCAATCATGAATCAGACTTTTGTTTTCTAGTATAAAATGAAATTTAAAAGAAATATAGTACTCTAACACATCTTTGTTATTTCATTTTGCATGCAAAAACTCTGGGTGTTCAATTTTCGTCCAAAATATAAAGAAAGTAATCCAAATTCGTTTTTATACCCAGCATGGAACATTTTATGAATTCTTCCAAACGTGTGAACTTACATAAAGTTAATTATAATATACGTTCGTAGTTTCTTCGCTTTCGAATTTAAGTGCTATATTCAATTATGAAAATGAATACTGAATATCAGTAATTTATACTCAATATTCAACGAGCAAATAGGACAATGCAATACATGAACAATTGTTCGTCTGACTCAAACGACCTTTTACAGACAAATGTTTGATTTTCATAGAATGAATAAATCTGAAATATGCAAAAGAGAAATAATTAACAATTGCTGAAAAGGCATGAAAAGATATTGGATTTTAATTTTACATTTTGTTTTGCTAATAACTTTTAAAGGTATCAATAATATGATATTATATTTTGAAAAATATCGGGAAATGTTTATTATTTGAGATATTAAACAGAACAAAGCCTACAAATGGAAATGAAAGGCACAGAATATTTCATGAATGAAATTCATGAATTATAAATATTTTTCTCCTTTTCAAAGACCATTATAATACATTTAGTGAATTACATTTTAACTTATCGTTTTGGAATATTTTTTAAGCAATCAGATGGAGAATCGAGTTTACCACAAAAACAGAAACTTTCCTTTTTTTTTTATTCTTGTAATTTGCAAGTTTGTTTGAAAAATGTACAAACATATTAAAATTAGATTTCGATGCATTGATTTATTTTTCATGTTATTTTTTTCGTTTAAATCATCGTTATTTGCTCTAACCATTGCAGTTCTTTTTGATTATTCTTCTGTGCGATTCCACTGGGTATGGATATTCATGGCTAAGCTACAAAATATGCATTTTTCTGAAATTTTTTAATGAATGTTTTTTTTTTTAAAAAAAAAAACTATTTATCAACATTTTAGTAGTATTATTTGTTATTAAATATAAATAAATCATCTTGTTAAAAAGAGAAAAAATGAAAAAAAAAATACTCATGATTTTAATAAATGTGAAGCTTTTCTTTAAAAAGGGAGGGCAATACAATATTTTTTTAGATGATACAAAAAGCTAAATGTGGATTAAAAAGAAAAATATGTGTGGTTTTATAAAAACGAAATCTGGCACATTTCTAAAGTTTAAAATAAATTTTTTTAAACTATAACAATAATGCGCGCATGGATTACTTTATCTTGAAATTGATGAGTTCTCCTTAACATAATGACTCTGGAAGCGTATTTTGTATATATTCTCATTTCCATCAAAATTGAAAAAAAAATGAAGTATATTATAAATACATTTTAGTTTTCCAGCAATATGAGTACTATTGATTTTAAATGGACACAGTGCTGTTTTCTAACTTAACCGTGTAAACTACTACAAGAGTCAAAATTTCCTGTAATGGTTACCTGCATTCAAGCAGGTATTCGTTAGAGGGTAAATGTCTGTTTCGGAAGTTGGCAGCACTAATAAGGAAAACACACAGCCATCTAGAATTTATTTCTTGTATTGTTGGCGTTATCTGCAGATCATTTCTGACAAAGCCGTCGGATTTTACATTGCCGTGTTTGGAAAAGTGTGTAAACATCAAATTCTGTATTTTACTTGAGAAATCACCTGAGAAAGACGTTTGAGATGATGCAAAAAGTATACGGAAACAATTTCAGCACCAAATGACTTTCTACCCGCTTCCATTGCTGAAAATAAAATTGAAGGGGCATCGCTTTTTGGATTCAGATGAGGTGATCCAAAATGCAATGAACCAATGAAGGACCTCTTAAAAATGGATTCCAGAAGTTTTTTTGAACAGTTATACGAACACTGGAACAAGTTTGTAAATGCAAGAGGGCAATACCTTGAAGACCAATAAGATTAAATTATTGTTCTATTTTTAAAACAATTCGTAATTGACCTATTCCGGGAACTTTGCGTCCTACCTGTTTTATGACCTGATCTGATATACCTTCAGACGTGACTTAGAATGATTTTTTTTTTCAAAATGTTTTGCTGTTATGAAAAAGCTTTTAAAATAATAATATTTTGCTTATATAAAGTAAAGACCTTTCCAGAGAGTCTGAATTATTTTATTTAAAAAATTCACATTAGTTTCAGAGTTACCACCAATTGAAATAATTATCGGCGTTTTTATTTTAAAATTGCTTCCCTCTGTTGTCGTATAATATGGATAAACCCACTTCTATGTTATATATTTCAAAAATTCTAGTTAAGCCTCTGTAGAAAGGTCTGAGCCAGTGGCGCACACAAGGGGGGTGTCCTAGGGGTCCGGACCCCTCCCAAAGCCCTTAATTTTATTTTTCCGATTGATTGTAATTCTTATACAGTACGTAAAATTTAATTAAGTATTTGTTATTAATGATTAATTTTATTAATAAAAGCTAATTATTTATTCAATAATTTGTTTTTTACTGGTTTTTTTTCGGAAAATCGACAAAATCAAAAGGAGCATGATACAAGAATGGTGGACTTGCGACCCTGGACACCCCCCTTGAAAGATTTATGTGTGCGCTACTGGTCTGAGTTATATACAGGCAAAATATTATTATAATAGAAGCATTTTTCACAAAAGGAGAATATTTTGAAATGGATCATTCTGTGTTCATTTTGTGTCAAAGTATTGTACTTAAATAATTTTTTATTGTAATTATATTCTTAAAACTATTTTATATATATTTTCTAATCTAAGTAACACTAAATATCATAAATATTATTCATTTATATGCTTTTGCAAAATCACGGTTCCGAACGTAGTCGGATACCTTAACAGTAAAGTGTGAACGCAGAATTAATTGATTAATTTTTAATTAACATTGCATTTCAAAGCAACTTAAGGACATTTGTAGACATATCTCGTAATTTTCAATGTCCATAAATAACGGGGGCTACATCTGATATGACAGCCTTATCTCTAAATTTCCACTTTACCCTAAAGTGAGGACTTTGAGCAACGACATAGTTAATAAGTATCTGCTACTCTGAGTATATTTAGTTGCACAAAAACTCAAGACACTCCCAACCACAAACGCAAACAATAATTCCTGTCCTCAGGGACTTCTACTAAGGAGTATTAATTACCAATAGTCACAACCTCTTTATTTGAAATAATGAAAAATGATTTTAGTGAAAGATACCTATACACAAAACATTTCCTATTTAGAGAAGTTCGCAAACTAATAGCTCCACAAATTAAATATTTAACCTCAGCCTTCTAAATCAGAAAATTGATCGAAATAATACAAAAATAACACGTCCTCTATCTGTACGCCTGAAACCATTGTTCAAATACTCTATAACTACTTTTCTATTGGTTTCCCTAATCAAAAAGTAATTTCAAATCCATCAAACACAAACGCCACAAAACAATAATGCATCCATCCGCTTCTGAATCATTGTGCGCAAGCTCAAACTCATAATATTATCTTCAATGTTGAAAAGTTCAAAATCTTACAACCATTTAAAAAAAAAGCAAAACTTTGGCTTATTACGAGATCTCCGGAACTGTTAGATCTACAAACTTGAAATTTGTTAATCATGTTTAGTTTGTTCAGTAGAAATTCCATAAGAAGGGGTTTTGCGGAACTCGACTCTTTAGAAAGATTGGAAGGAGTTAAGAGAAATTATAGATAAAAATTCGAATTCTTGAAATATTAGACCTTCAGAAATGAAATATGGGAAGTATATTTACTTTGTTAAGTAGAGATTTATTAAGAAAGGATTTGTAACAATTGGCCCCTAAACGGTAGTTAAAGCGGTTAAGGAAATAATACATAAAGAAAATTTCCGCTTTTAATCTATTAGTCCTTCATATTTGAATTTTGAAAGACATTTTATATGTTTATAGAGATCTGCTTAAAGCTGGTTTTGTAGAAATCTATTTTGAATGGTGAGGAAGGGGGATAATCTAGTCCAAAAAGAGGTAATTATGTTTCCGATTTAGAGTGTCAAGCCCTCCTTTTTAAAATAAAAGCAGTGGGCTATACGACTTTTCAATACAATCTAAAGCGTAATGCTAATATTTGGATATCAGTAGCTGAGAAAAACAGTATGTAGTCATACAACAGCATGAAATACCCAGTGAACCGGGTGGGTAACTGTTAGTACAGTTCTATAAATGGCACAAATCTTCATGTCAATTACGGATGATATAAGAAACTAAATAAACGATTGAAAGTTTAGAAAAAAAAAAATTAAATATATATAAAGGTTCAAAAAATGTTTTATACCCCTAGAGTTGAGGCTTTATTTATACCTCAATTATCTATTTACTTTAAAACAAACAATTATATCTAATGCAATATGGTGACAATTTGATCCTTAATTTCTTGATTTATGTATATATATATATATATATATAGCGATATCCACTTTAGAGTGTTTAGTTTGATGTATGTCCTATTTGAAAGTGAAAAACTTTGTCGGAAATGGGATCATTATTTGGAATACGATCCATGAGGAAAAAGTTTTCCAAATAAATAAATCTCAATTTTTTTTTTCTTTTTGCACAGAAGTACCAACAACAAATGTCATATTATAATAATATTGTCTGAGAAGACCAAAAAATTTCACATTTTAAAACAATTTCTTGTCGAGATCTTTAGGGCAGTCAAAAGCTAAATATGCAACAAAGATCAATTTGACTAAAAATGTGATAAAAAGGGAAAAGTTAAAGTATGTTACTTTATACCCTCTATATGCTTTTGTATTAATATATTTTAGTACTAAGCAATTTTGAAATAATTTTCTTAAATTTTATTTATATATAGTATTATAATAACAGGTGTTTTTTAATAAAGAGGGGTGCATGAATCTTTTTTTTTTCGCCTTTTATTTCTTATGTGAAAATTCGTTCTGTGTACTCTCTGTTTAATATGTCGAAGAATTTGGAACGGAAAAAGGAACGTGTAACTAAATAATTAAGTTTTATTTCTCTTAATTTTTCCTTGCGTTTTTCTTTTTAATTTTATATGTCAGAATATGAATCATTTAAAAAATGTGTTCTTTCTATGTATCTTAAAACATTTCCTTAATCTTACTCCCGGGATGATGGTAATTTTTATCAAAATATTTAGTTAACAAAAAATTGTGTTCTCGACAGATGTACTGTAAATTGACTGTTGCTGGCAAGTTTTTTCATGACTATTACGTAATAAGGAACGTATTTGTTAAACAAAATCAAATGTCACAATAATTATTTAAGATTTGAACTTGCGATTTCGCTGTTGGAGGAAACTTTAGATTTCTTGAATATTTTTTTATAATTAATCTAAATTTTTTTGCTAATAAAAGCGATAAATCGGGGGGGATTTGTTTTGTCTTTCTAATATTTTCTCTGCAATTTATATATCGTATACATTAAGTAATTTCCCCAAAACCATCCGAAAAAAATTTACATCTTTATGCAGTTGTTTCACTTCTAATGTGTAACGAAAATGTTTCTTACCACATGCTAACTTATGTTATTTTTGTAGAAAAATTAAGAAAAGGACTTTAAAGATTACTTGGACCAGTTAGAAGACGATTGGCTATCAGAATATAGCCTTGATGACGAAAATTCCGACGACGAGTACCGCGATGCAGTTGAAATTAGAATAATAATAATAATTTTAAATTACCACCATAAATAAAAATGATACAAAAATATATTATATTTTTACTTATTTTGCACTCAGCTTAACATGTAAGTATGCATTATGATGTATATTTCCATCGTACTATTTTTTGGTTATTTTACATTATATAATTATACTAGGAATTCCTTTAAACATTTCTATTTTAATTTGTGGTATGTGTGAATTGTATCACTCTGATTTTTTTCACAAAGTATAGTATCAGAAAAAAATATTTGAGCCACAACACATGGCCTTTTTTGGTAAACACATATTTTTAAATATTAATTAATGAAAGACTTCCAAAAAACATTCTTTGTGATTGAAAAGTTTTAATAACGTTCCTTTACTATTTGATGAAACCTACTAGCCTTAACTGGAAGTACATTTGAGTGCAATATATATATACACATAATTATTGATCTAATCAATATACTAAGCTGCAAGAAAACTACGAAATTTATTTACGAACTATCAAATATTATCACTTAAATGGATAGCAAAGAAAAAAAATAGCATATCTCTCTTTATTTTTTTAACACCACCAATTAGTTAATTTTTAGTAATTGTGTCTGAAGAAAGGAAAAATGTAAGTTATTATAACTAACTAGTTAAGATAGTATTTCATTTTAGTAGTTGTTGAAGTCAATTAGCGCTGTTGCTTGTTAAGAGAATTGGAGTCTAATCAAGCGGAAGAGCAAAGTGGAGTCTTAATTTTATATATTTCTTATATTACAACTATTTTTGTAGTTATATAAAAGCTATAATTTTTTTTTTAATTTTTCATTAATGTAACAGTGAAGAATTTTCACGCGTCTTTTAATAAATTAATGGAAAATAGCATGATGATTAACTCAACAGATTATATTTTGAAATCAAATTTATTTAGTTAATTTTGTTTCAAATAGCCTGGGGACATCTGTTGATTTTCAAAGGCAACTTTTAGCTTCAAGTGCGAAATGTTCAGAGAAGTAGAGATATGATTATATGTAAATATATCAAAAAATGGAAGTATTAATTAAGTTATGGCTATTAATTAATTAGTATAATATAAAAAGTTGTTAATATAATATTCAATGGATAAATTATTTAATTAAACAAAATTAAATTAAATAAATTTTATAAACAGAGAAAACAGATGGGTATATAATTATTTTTAGGTTGTATGATTTATAATTCTTCATTTATTAATTAAAAGTGAATTGATTGACTCATTTCATAAATAATGTTGTTAGAAGTTTGTATTAATATTTTGTTAGTTCTTAATTATCAATAATGATATCAACATTTCAAGGAAGATGTTTTAAATATTTTTTTCTTCTGTAAGGACGAAATTATTTCTGTTTTAATTAGTACAAAGTTTTCACATTTATTAACTTATAACTATTTTTTGGTATAAAATATTCGTAGTACAAGACAATGCATCTAAAATAACTTTACGAGTTGTGAATTTCTGGTAAGTTCCATTGCATGAATTTTTTAAATATAAAATAATTTAGTCAATGTATTATGTCCTATAATGTAAATCCTGAGAAATTATTTAATGCTTTAATGCATATATTGCTAATCAGAAAAAAATAGTTAAGCAAGCATTACAATTTATGTCATTTTCTTGATTTCATTTTGAGAGCATATTATTAGTAATTTTATCACAATGTGTATTTTTGATATTATAGAATAATTAAATAGTAGCTTATCCTTATAGTAAGACGAGAAAGATTCAGGAGTGTTGTGAAAATATTTACAAGATAATCAAATTTATACAAATGCAAAAAAAAATTGATAAGTAAATATAAAAATAAGTATTTTATAAAACCACAAAAATCAAATTTATGAAATATTAAATAAACATAAGTTCCATCACAGGTTCACTACATATTAATATTTAATTTGATCGCATGTCGCATTTTGTGCTTATAACACATTATCAAACGTAAGGATTATCTTTTCTATTGCTTCTTTTTATAAACAAGAACATCTGAATGTGTTTAAAATAAATTATTTACTGAAAATAAGTATATTATAACTAATAGTAGCAGAAGTAGTATTATTTTGCAAATTTTTATTTATATATCATCTAAATAATTGTATTACATATTTATATATGGGTAATTCATAGTTTTATAATGTTTAGTTTGATATTAAATAATTGCACATATTCATTTCCCTAAAATTTATATATTTTTTTCAGAGAAAATGCAAGAAAGAGGATGGTATTATTGAAAATGAATCCGAAATTGATATTAGTATTGTGTAGGATGATATTGCGTAGTATGCACTATATATACCATGGTTAGAGAACGACTTAGAGAAATTCTACTAAATAAACATACATTAAAATATCTTTAACTATATCAAAATATACTGATTTATACGAAAATTGGGTGAAATATCGCTCAATGCGATTGCGTAAATATCATAAGAAATCATATGAAAAAAAAAGGCTATTCAATGTAATTTTTAAAAAATCATCAAACAGTTTGTTCACACACACACGCATGAATGTATCTGTAGAAATATTAAGATTTAAATTTTTGATGTTGTTCATAAAGCAAAAATCCAATCAATAAGAAGATAAACAGTCACATAATACTAGAAAAATTTAAAAAAAAAAACTCTAATGAAATCTAAATAATAATACCATATATATTTTGTAAATTTCAGTTAGACTAAGCCAATGAAATGCAAGTGATTCAGAATGTAGAATGACCCTCCTCTAGATATTACATTATATTGAATTAATTGTAAGGTTACACAAGTAGCTTTCTTTATTTTCCCATATGTATACATAGCTTAGAAGCCAACGGCATATGAGAAATTAATTCATATGTAGACTTATTACGTCAATTCTCTACACGAAGCAAGATTTTGACAAATCGAAGCAATTCTGGTTTAGATGCAAATGACATCCATACCTCCAATCTACCAAAATGAATATTACGAGTTAACACTAATGGTCAGGTGTATTTCATAGTCTCTACAATAGAAATCAAGATTTAATGGACACAGCTTACCTAAATCTGAATTATAGAGTTAAAGTGCATTTTATGTTTGACGCAAGCTAATCATATTACATTCTATCAGGGGATTAGAAATACGAAACAGAGGGAGCAATATTAAGTTAGAGATAATGTATAGGAATGGGTTAGTGGACGACAGAACGTGTCTTGTTTAGTGGACACCTTAATTGACACGTAGAAATTTAGTATAGGTCTCTTCATTTGTAAGAGACAGATTCTTCCATGTTCTTTGAAGGGATTAAATTACAATGTAAATACCCTTATTGCAGATTTATAATTTGAATTGTAAGGAGAGAATTGAATTGAGATAGAGAGGCAATTTGTTAGAGGCTTCTAAGGGTGGGATAATACCAAAATATTTAGCACTAGAAACACAGTTATGCATTCTTATAGAAAACAGAAGCCTCCTATTGCTTTATATGTAATGTAAGTCAATCTGAATGAATATAATATACAATTAAATATAATAATACATCTATTTCATCTGCTGTTGTTTTATTTATTTATTTTTGTTTTAAAATATACTGTTATTATATTAGAGTTGCTCAAATAAATAGTGGACATATGCGATTGCGTCAGAAAAAATGCAGCTATTACAGATCCACCAAGCAGGAATACGAACGACGGTAAGAAATCTAAATTGCATAAGACATTTCATATTGAAACTGGTTAGAGGTAGAGGAAATTAATCGAAAGTAATGTCATACTATATAAAGATGCGTCCAAATAGGAACAATGTGCCGTAGTACGGATTCAGATTGCAGAAAGTGAGTTTAATGGGGTCATCTATGGACGGATAATGACAGTCTATAAAGAGCATTGCTTAGGTCGAATGTCTGGGAACAGTTGGTGTAAAAGTTTTCGTGAGAGAAGGACAGCAAACGATATCGGATCTCCAGGATACTATCCGTCCACACGTCTCCCACGAATGCTCTAGTTAACTTTACAAAAAATTGGGAAATGTTAGAACACCCACTATACATTCCGGATTTGTCACCATGTGGCTTCCGGGCCTTTAGGTCACTTGAGAGAGTATTACGTTTCTATTTGCGTGAGGAAGTGAAGGTAGCTGCGGAGGACTTGTTTCAAGAATCAACCACGTTCTTTCTAGAGTGAAGACATAAACCTGCTACCAGAATCATAGGACCTGAGTTAGAACTACCCAAGCTTTTTTTTATTTCCAATAAAGTCATTCATGTTATTGAAGCTGTCAAATTTTCAACTGGGCAACTTGTATATATCTTGTTTAATGAACTCATGGGTTTTGTTCCGTAACTCAATATATATTCTAAAACCAAATTATTTTTCAGTTACTACTATTAGTGCACACTCTACCTCTCTCTACATATATATATATATATATATATATATATATCTTGTTCAAATTTTTATCGTCAATAAAATACTTTTTATTCATCCATTGAAGTTGAAATACATTTTTTTTAAACTTGTAGTGGATGACACTTGATATACTTCAAATATTAAAACCTTTATTAAACTTAATTTTTTAATTTTAAATTTATTCCGTGTTATTTTTGCAGAAATTACAACTAGCTGCAGCAGATGACGCTACTCAAGTTCAACTATATGTTTTTAAACTTGTAGCGGTAGACACGATGTTGATACAGTTTTTTTTAAATACTAATTCATGATTTAGTTAACTAAAATATAATTGTTCTTTGTTGACCTAAGTAGGAATTGAATTTGTTTTTTGTATATATTTATATTACTTATTAAATGTCCATTAAATCTCCTATGACTACTGAAATTGCAACTTCAGTTATTATTAAAACATATATTATAAATTCTCAATTGTAATAGTATTTAAGAATGATACTTCGATAAAAAATAATAACAAAAAAATTTAATGAAATTTAATTTTTTTGCTTGCATTACAAAATATACAATTCATATTATAATTCTTTTTTAAAAATAAGAGAAAAAGAAAAACGTTTGTGCAAGCAATGTTTGAGAATCAGTATTTCATTTTTATTTCCAAAACTATTAAAATTCTGTATTTTGCTTGGAAAATTGATTCTTAGAATCAAAAACGATATCACCTGTGCTTAGTGTTGTGACATCGGCGTATGAGGGATACCATCAACGCAGATAGTAAAATCAATCTGCTAATATTCGTAATATAGGTTATATCGTAAAATGTCAATTTAGATTAATTTGGAGGCTGAAAAGTAATCTGTAGGTATCTATCTAATACTTTTCTCTATTTATTTATTACTTGTTCTATTAAAGCTAATAGTGTAAATGTGTGTTTTTCAGTTCTTCGTAAAAATACAGTGAAAAAAATTAATGAAAAATCATACATAAAGCGGGGACAAATATTATCTAACGTTTCTTGTGAAACTAGTACGACTTTATGTCTTGTGTTCTACTATAATATTCTAAACCTTGACAACTGTTTTTAATAGGTCAATAATAGATTATATTGAATAAATGCATTAAGGATTTTTCGTACACATTAGTTGTTTACATGTTGCAAAGAATGAAGCTTTGCAATAGTTTTTTAAAAGAAACAGACTTTTTTTATTAAAGTTTTATAATGAAAAACATTTTTTTTCTTCGTTATAATAAACTTTAAAAAGCATTTTTCAAGCAGTTTTGAAATTAATAGCATATTAAAGAATTTTTCTACTCTTTTTTTGTAATATAGACTACAAAATATTAGTAAGATAGAGAATGTGCTAAAGCTTCCAAGTAGTCCTTCAAGCCATTCGTGAACTACAATGCTGAACTCTTGAAGAGATAACATATATCATGTCTAGAATTATTAAAATTGTTTTGCGAGAGTTATCCACACAAATTATCATCCTGCAATTTTAGACAAAAGCGGTTTCTTGAGAGAAGTTTAGAGGCCAAAGTTTTCACTAAGAAATTGTGTCTACCATATTTTATCCCTGCAAACATTTAACTATTTTATATAAGTTTCCTTACCAAAACTACTAGCAATAGTGCCCTAGACGCAGATAAATTGAAACATCATAGTATGCCTCATACAAATTTCGCCCATGTTAGTCATGTCAGGGAAGATATTTTAAAATATAATTTGAAATAATTACAGGTAAACACTTCAGTAATGAAATAGGGAAAGAGTTCCCTCAAAAATGGGAAGATCTAAAACTGTTTCCACTAAAAATTAAAGAGCTAGCAAGCATTTTTCTTCATTCATGCAGAATATACTTTTAAATGGTCTTTAATAGAAATACAAATAGCATGTATAGATTATTCCTTAATTTATATCAAAAGTGCTAAGAAGATTTTAAGCTTAAGATATGGCATCAAAGGCCAAAGTTGCTAACAGCTGCAAAAAATAACATGTAACAGCACTTCATGCAATCAAATATATGTCTCCATGTGTTACAGTTTGGATCAAGCAGACAGGATGTATTTTGCAAAGACATCGCAAAACAAAAGCTTCTTGTGGTAAAAAATCGTATAAATGAAATTTCTTTTAATTTAATTCACAAAATTTAATCTGCCCAGTTACAAGGTTAAGAATTTAATGTCCCTGAACTACAGCGATTCTCAAAGTCTGGGGTGCACCTCCCCCCCTAGAGAGGAGTGAAAACCCTATGTTTTGGATTTGCAAGCATATAGAAAAGTCGAAAGCAAAAAAAAAAATATTTTCAATACTTATTTATTTAATGAAAAGAAGCAAAGCAAACTACTTTCTGAGTAGTCGGATACCTTAAGGTATCCGACTACTTGCGACAACTTTTTTTTTAAAAAATGGAGATATGGGGATTTTTTGGTGATTTTCAGATTTATTTAGTGTATTTTAAGGAAAAAATCGTAAAATTGAAAACAGAAATTTTTTTATTATTATTAAAAGGGGAAAAAACTGGTGAAAATATACAAAAAATTACATAAACGGGTCCCACTCTGTGCAAGAATTTTTTGAACAAATTCTCAATTTTTCAATTTTTTAGTTATTCCTGTTTGAAATGACCTTCAGGGTAAGAGATATTTTGATTTTTAAAAAAATTAGAGCACTTTATCTTAGTGACTATATGAAATTGCTTAAAAAAACAGTGATTATTATCACATAAAGGACTGTAAAATTTAAAATATAACAGTGATTGATAAATCTGACAGTCAATACACTTCTACCGTTATACAAAATATTCACAAAATATTTCAGTAAATTATTTTAAAAACGTTTTGAGCAATCGCTGTCCCCGTTTGAGTTTTTCGAAAAAAAAAAACGTATTTCGAGTAAAACGCATTTTAAAGTTTGACATCTTGTGCAAAGTTATGGCATCTTCTTTTATTAAAAAACTTGTAATTTTTCTTCTAGTGAATGGAAAAATAAAAAAAAATGGTGTTTTTATTAAACTAATAAAATGAACTATAAAATAAAATCACAAAAAAAATTGTCAATTTTTGAAAAAAATCATGATTTTAGGGTAGTCGGATACCTTAGGAAAATACACATTGGATCTTTATCACAATCTGTTCCTATTTAAAAATTCGAAAAAAACAGTAACATAATACTTATTCTATCACTTAAGACTAACTTACTTAAATTATCTGTCACTTAGAAGTAACGTATACAAAATTTAATACTTATCTTGATAATATGTATGGTTCATAATTACATTGTATTGTAGCTTTAGTACCAAAATGCATTTTTATTGCCTTCAATTTGTATTTTTCTAATACAGAGGGTGGGCGATGAAAATTATGATTGAAAATTTGGTCTGAAATGTTGAAAGTGTGAGGAGCATGCTCTACTACTATATATGATATTTTTGACATTAATTTTAGTAATCAAATGCTTGTACTTCGCAACATCATTATAAATAAAAACAAATATTTAAAGTCAATTTAAACCTCAAATGAAATAATCTGAATAGGAGTTTATTTGCTAAATTTGATTCTTCATGAATAACTCACCACTAATTGTCTGACCAACTTCATTTTCCATCTACAATTTCATGCGTTTCGGCTTTTAAAAGGAAACTGAAAAGCCATTGGCAATAAATTCCTACATCAACTCCGTTCACTGAATTGTTGAGATGGGTTATAAAAAATATTGCACAACCATAATTTTATCTGAAACTATACCACTTATTATAGATATATAGAAAACAGTCTACATCACAAGAAAAATTTATATCAAGACATATTTTCGCTTCTCTTTCAGTAGGTGTTACCATTGATTTCCGTACACCATCCGCGTATAGTAAATCATGACTTTCTTTATGATCAATTGAAATTTAAATGTAACTCTCCCAAGTAAAATTTAAATCGTCAATTTTTCAAATTTTTTTTATTGAAACTGAAGTATATCAAAGCATGGACAATTCATACGATGGGTATGAAAGATATCGCTTTAAAAATAGGGAAAAGACGAGCATAAAATGTTAAAATTCTACATATATTGAAATGCTATTCATTTAAAAAAAATGATGTACCTTGTAAAATGTCAAGATTTAAATGCCTTATAAATTTTGTCTCTCTCTGCTTTCTTATACTTCAGGGTTGTGGTCTTAGAAGTATACTATTGTTCAAAAGTCTGGGATGATACTTTGAATAAATGACTTCAAAAGATGAGATCATTGCCCGTGTACATTTCAAGTTTCTTTGTAAAAATAAAGGTTTGCGTTAGACGGCGAATATACCTAAAAATTAAGAAAAGCAATTTGAAAGTATAGATGCGCATTATACACTGGAATATATGGTATTTAAGTAGACTTTGGGGAATTTAAAAAAATTATCGTTTTTTTATAACATTTTTTCAAAAGTAATTTTAGTTCTGTTTTACTGATGATATATATTAATAAAAGTGCAGTTTGATTATTATTTATTTATTTTAAATGTATGTAATTAAAAATTTGCTCCCCTCTATTTGTATGTTATTATATGATTTAAGTAGACAAAAATTATTTCAATGAAAAATGTTATGTAAGTTATTCAAAAAAGAACCAAACGTATAATAAACAACAAAAACAAGAGACGTAAAATCTATAAGCACATTGAATAAACAGATGATTCTAAGATAAATGATTCAAGGATTTCTAAGTTGTAAAAGAAAAAATCTTTAATGAGTAAATCGGATTTGTAATTAATTATTTTTATTTTTTTAAAGTTAATAAATAATAATGAACTCTTCAATGTATTTAAAGTTTAATTTTCCAAACATTTTCATTCAATCATCCATTAAAACTTAAAAAAAAAGATAATGATCATGGTTAAAATAAGCCACACAGTCAAGAATGTAAAAACTCATCACACGAACCATTAAGCCTATTGTTCTTAGTCTTCCGAACTTTATAGCTTCCATTAAGTGATAATATTTTGAATAGGGAATCTAAAAAGTTATTAAATTTCGATAAGCACCAAACTTTGATTCATTGATGGAGATAGAGTGACACTTATTAATGAAGTAATGCCATAGAGAAAATGTAAATATATAGTTGTAAATAAAATAACAGGTACATTTTAGATGATGTTAGAAATTATCTTTGTTAAGTTATTTATGACTTTAATTATCTTTCATTAATTACCGTTTGCTTTCATTTTATTTAACGTTAAGAATGAAAAATGATTTTTTAAAATATTTTAGCTTGAGCTAGAGAGTAATAAATTCCAACGAAATCTGATTTGTAGAGTTAATTATTTATGCAAAAATGTGATTCTTTTTGCAATTTATGGAATTAAGTTTATGTTTCAAATATTTAAATTTAATCATCAAGTTTTTTTTTTTCTACTCGACTGTTTTTTTGTACCACTAATGTTTTGCCCAGAAAACTTATATGCATTATATGCAAAAAATGAGTTTTTAGATATAAAACATTGGTTCAAATTTCTTGTAATGTCTACATAACTCTAAAATTTAAAATATAACAAAAATGCTCTTATTTCAATATGGAATACTAAAATAAGTTTTAAAAAGAATTGAAAAAAAAACAACATCATATACACCAGTATTTAATTTCCTAAAGAAAAAAAAATTTCTTAACATTATAAATTTTTCCAAGACAAATTAGAAATAATCATATTTTTATTAATTTTAGTAATAGTTTCTAAATATTTACTTTTTCTTTATATAATAATACAGTGATAATCATTTAACACGGAACTGAAGTCACTGAAATAGTTTTTCTTGTTAAAGGATATTACATAAAAGAAGAAAAAACAGGTATTCAACAAAATTAAGTTTATTAGAGTACATGTTACTGACATAGATACTTTTTATGCAAGCATTTAATAAATGTCAATGAATAAAAAAACAATATAAGAACTTAATGAAATTTAATGCAAAATTTAGCGATACCAAAATCTTTACAGATTTCCGTTTTCGTCTTCTGTTTTTCATCAACATTTAAAGCGAAATAGCAATTTCATTCCTCTTGAGCTACTTGCCATTATGTTCGTAAAAAATTCTTGTAAAATAGAGGGAAAAAAATGCAAGCCAAGCCTACTGATTTTTACTCAAACTGCAATGTATTTGACACTGAATTCCAAAGTCAATTGAAGAGAGATGAGATGTTTTTGCAGAGGTGGAGGGTTGAAATTATTTTAAATAAACAAAATTGACCCATGTCACAGGCTATTCCAAGAGTATTTCAAAACCAATTTAGCCTCCTTTCTACGAAACATGTGGAATTTCCTCTCTTTCATTTTGTTCCTTTCCAGAAGGGAAATCTTTTCGTGTTAAATAATTTTCGTCTCTCATTAAGAGAAAAACTCTGCATGAACATGCATAGTATTTCATCGGGACTATTGTATTGTTTCGTATATCCGATATTTCGTCTTAAGCGTTTTGGCGTTAAACGTATTTCACTGTACTTGCAAAACGTATTAAATTCTTTTTTTTTTTTCATTTTTTCACCTGGAAAAGTGTATATATAATATTTTATGTTTAGAGCACACAAGCAATATAATGTAGTGTAAAAAATCTTAGATAAAACTTAATTATTTAAAATTCGAAGAGGTTGTTTTTTACAATTGTAAGAAGAAATAATTTGATTAAGTACATTTTAGTGCGGTGGTCTTCAAACTGTGTTCCGGGGCTCCTCAAGGCATATCCAAGGGTTCATAATAAAAAACTCGAAAAGAAATAAATATGTATGCAAAATTGTTTCACTTTCCCTAAGTAGTTTGTAAGTTACACGTATCTAAACTTCATCCTTCCTATTCATTGAAAATGAAAATTTTATTTTTGAGTAATAACTTTATTTTGCAACACTTATTAACCTTTATTATAATACAATAAAAGAGTATTAAAATGGGCTCACGCGTTTTATCTTGATATATGTACTTCTTACTAGATTTTGAATATTCTATTGTTTATTTTTTAAGTTCCATGAGAAAATTTAAGACTCGTCAGTCAGTACAATATTTTGGAAAATTAAATAGTTTTCTGATGGAAAATGCACCTTTTTACACTAGAAAACAACACATATAATGAAGGAAACAACATATCAACAGAGTTGATGTAAAATACTAAACTTAAGAAAGAACAGCTTCTATATTATAAATTTTAGAGTTTAAATTCTCTCTCTCTCTCTTTCATACCAAATACATGGGAGTTCCCTCAAAGCTATAAACATTTTAATGCCATTCAGAATATTGTGTTTAAGTGGAATATATTTCTCAATGTAAGAGGCTACTAAAAAAGTATAGAAACTAATTAACTCACAAAATGTAATGCAAACGCATTTAATTTGAACAAACCTAGACTTCGACAGTTCTTGTGAAAAAAAGAGCGAGTATATTTCCCAGTTATAAAATATAATGCATGGAAAGGTAACATTTGAATCAGAAATTAATTTTATTAATGAGTAAAGTTTATTAAAAAATAGATTAGAATATTTTAATAATAAATGGAATACTTTTTAAAAATTGCCTTTACAAAATGTGACTTCAACATGTTTCTCTACAATACGATATTAACCTCTTAACAATGGCGTATATATACGTCTCATTCAGCTAAAACATTAATTCTCCTGGGCGTATAATATACGTGATTCCGAAGTACAATTTTTTCTGTGCACTGTTATCCATAAAATTGTTCCGAAGGCTCTGGATTGCAATAAAAGGACTTTGGTAGAGTTTGCAAAGGATTTACTTATTTTAGAGGATTTGATTATTTATATTCTTTTCCCCTCCCCTTTTCAAATCGTCACATAGCGCGTTTACGTGGAAAACGGTGTCATTGGGGATCATATTTCGTACCTTTTAATCAGCGTTTAATGGATTAATTATAAACAGTATAAATTAATAAGATAATTGTAAAAATTGTATACATTTTACATATGGCAAGCCCATGGGTTCACTGGTAATTATTAATCTTGTTCTTAACTTAGTATTTTTAAATTAATTATTAAATACATAGTGCAAAACTGATATATTTATAAGTGTATTATATCAGTGTAAATGTGTATTTTATTTTTTTTTATTCCGGAAGGTTTGTTTTTGTTTACTTTCAGTAAAAAAAAATTAATAATTTTTTAAAATAACCTTTTGTTTTCGACTTTTTGACATGCTCGCGTCCCCCTCGTAGAGTTATCACGCCCCCTAGGGGGTGTGCCCCACAGTTTGATAAACTCTGACATAAGATATTTTAAGTATTTTTTATTGTTTGCACTTTATTAATGTATCCTTAATTTTAAAGTGTGATGTCAAAACTTCCTTCTTTTTAGAAAAAAAAGTTAATTTTTGACCTTAAAATGACCGTAATGGGAGGCAACTTAAATGATTTAAAGGTGAATCATATTTATTTACTATCCCTTATTTTTCCATGTTTAAAATAAAATTGGCTTGGAAGGTGCATATAGGTATTTTTCGTAATGTAATCGTTAAGTGAATATGTTTTTAACTTAATGAAATCATTTATTCAAGAAAATATATTTTAAGGAGGATACTTGAGAAAAAAAAAGGATTATTATTTTAATTATTCAAGTAACAAAATCCGCATCTCAAATGAGTTCCAAACTGCTTTCTAAATTATTAATTTCTTTCAACAAATCTTATTTCTGAAAACGTTTAGTCAAATATTATTTTTAATTTTGTTCAGATTTTCGTCCTCTTCAGCATTAATACTAAAATATATTGCTGCTCAATTTAACAAGTTTAATCTTGTTTAAGTTCGCGAAGCGCGAAAGCAGTTTAAAACTTTTTTTTTATCTTTCTTTTCAAAAGTTTCCCTACGCACAAAATAATCTCTTCTTTTCTCTGTAGATTAAATACTTGCAGTTATTACCTAAGAAGTTATTGTTCCATCGCGCAATATAAGATTTTCAAAAATTATTTTTAGTCATCTTGATTAAAATCTTGCAAGGTCTTCCTTTATTGTTTGTAGATTCTGGCTTTTTCGTAAATGAGTATGTATGCAAGTATTCGTAAAACAGTATTTTAATGAATTTTAAATTCAATCTTTTAAAATGAAAGGTATGCTTTTACTTATGACTTACGTATGAATACTAATATTACATGATTGAATAAAACAATAAAATTTTAGTTGTCAGAGAAAATAAATCATCAAATAAGTGTTCGAAAAAATAGTTCTTTTTCGAAAATTCATTTTTCAATATGAAACTTAATATCTTTAAGCAAAAGTTATCAAAAAAAAATATACCGCATGCAAAAAACAATGCAAAATATTTTCTTTTCGTTTATTTTATTTACAATGCTCCTTTTCATATTTAACAGACTTAAATAGATGCACTTATAAATAGACTTACAACACATTCTTTTTTTATATATATGCAATATATTCTTAGGATATGTAAGATATTACATTTGAATATACAAATTCCATTGAGACTTATGAGTTAATGTTAACTCACAAAAGTCTATGGAATTTATATTCTCTTTATATTTTCGGAATTTATATTAACTCTTAATATTACCTACTCATGAACATTAAAAATATAAAAAAAAATTAATAAATCTAAGCGCATATTCTTTTGCACTGCCCAAAATTTATTTAAACTTACAATAAACGAATTTTAAAGACTGGATTGTGTACATAAAAAGTAATATAAAAAAAAGTCAAGGTAATTCCTACTCTGAATGGATATATATATAGGGAGAGAGCGAACTAATAGTAAGAATTGAAAAAAAAACACGAATTTTCTGCATTGTTGTAACAATGCACACCTGGTTTGGCTTGTTTGGCTTGTTTGGCTGAAAAACCGGTTTTCGTCGCCAACTTTTGTCATTGTTTTAACAGTTACATTGTTACAAAAATGGACACGAATCTAGTTTGGCATCAAAAACCGGTAATTAATTTAACTACTTTAATTTAATTGATGAATTAATATTTGAAAAAACTGTATTAACATCAAGTGTCCTCCATTACAAGTTAAATAAAAAATAATTTTTTCTTGACTGGATGAATAGACATTATTTTATTAACGATTGAAAATTTGAACACAAAAGATTTATATATAAACAAATATATATATTCTAAAATATAGAGAGAGTGAGCTAATAGTAGAAATTGAAAAAAAATACGACTGATATTAAATTTATTAATTATTTAATACTGAATTGAATGGAAGTTATACTCTGAGTATATTAAGTACATTTAATTATGTGAAAAATATTAATTTCTAAATGAATATCTAATGCTATATTTTATTTCAAATAATTTACAATTACATATAATATTTTCAAAGAATTTTGGAATAATCACATAATACTATGCTTACCATAATGAAATTTTCTAAATAAATATTCCCTCATTTTTTTTAATTGCTATGTGATATTAAAATAAGCAATTGTAACTATTCTTTTTTAATACAAACACCAAGGCGACACACGATTGAAAAAAAAAATTGCAAAGTAATTCCTAATAGATCCATGTTTGAAGAATAATAAAGTTATAAAGTAAGTGACATGCAGCAAAAAGGTGAAAGTAACATGACTTTTCAATTTGATTCTCCATTAATGCTGCATTGCCAATTTGGATTTCAGCGACTTATCACTTTCCTAAGAATACTTTCCAAGAATCATGAGTAGGGATTGCAATATCGGACCAAAAATCCAATACCGGTATTCGGTATTTTTCAGATCATAACACCGGGATACCGATTTCAATATCGTTAGTAGAAATTTTAGAAAAATGAGGAAGCACAGGGTTTTTTTTTTGTTTGTTTGATTTGCCAGTTGCTTTATTACAGAGTGTAAATATCCCAAAAATAATTTGTAACTTATAAATTATAGCAGTATAAAAAGAATCACAAAAAAAGAAAGAAAGAAAGAAAAGGTACTTTTTATTCACATTGTGCCACGATATTCTTTTTATATATCATATGAATATTGAACCAAACCGAAGTATTATCGAATAATTGTTTATGTTATTTAAAGTTATTCTTATTCGTTATTATGGGTTATTATTTATGAGTATATATATATTGAATCTGAAAAATATTTTGAACCTTAGAGTATGATATGCAAAAATACAATGTGAATAACAAACTCAACAATTAAAAATATATCTAAATATTACACACTTTGTTCATAACCACAACGTTGTTTTCACAGATACGAATATCGAACTACGAATCCTGCGTGTGTGCAGTATCGCTCTGAGCTTTAATAAGTCAGTTTTGACCGACCTCCTTGGATGATTCTCATATTTTATCACTTCTCTTGATTGTACAGTGTAATTATATCCCCCGTTTAATTAATTTCGCCGGTTAGGGAGACACACAAACAAAAACATATACTATTTTGCTATGTTAGCAATCCCTGAATATATAATGGAGACAATTTTTAAAGATTTTTATCAAATACCGAAAATTCGGTATTTAAACTTGTGAATACCAGTATTACAAAATTGTACAAATGGCTAAAAAAACAGGTATTCGGTATCCCGGTATTGCAATCCCTAATCATGAGATAAGCCACTGGAATAAAAATACGAAACAAGAGGAAAAACATTAGAACCTTTTCGCACTTTCTGCTCTTTTGGGGGTTATCTTAGTATTTTTTTCTTGGTACAAAGTATTTTTGCCTCTCTCTTTGTCTCAAGTGGAGCAACATAAATCATGTATTTATATTAAAACTGATGCAAAAACCATAATATAAAATGTGTTAATGTTACTGAAGATGAGTTAAATTTGCACCATTTAAAAGTTATTTTTGTTTCAATCAATTGCCAATTTTTTGACTGAATATTAAGAAGTCTGTTATTAATTTTCTTGATGATATTAATTAATACACTGGGAACATTTCATTAAAAGACAAAATAAAAAAGATTTTAATGTATCGTATTTATGCCGAGATGTTTTGGTAGCAGTAAAGTCCAACTAGTATAGAAACTAGTATCTGCATTATATTGTAAAGACAATATTATTAAATTTTAAACATTATCGCATTATAACAAATTATAAATATTATTAAATTATAAAAAGAATGTGTATAAGGTAGGAAATATAAAATTACTTCAATTTTTGTTTTCTTTATGCATAAATTTATCTTTATTTTTTTTCTAAAGAATTTCATTGAAACTTGTAATTCATATTCATTGTGTTCTAATTTGCATTTTTCATATAAAAAAAAATATGTCAGCATTTTAAAATAAATTAGTTAGACGATCATAAATATTTTTTTTTCACTTCGACGTATAAAATAAAAATCTCTTTTATAGTTAAACAGACGATGCATGAAACAAAATACTACTTTTTTAATTAAAAATGGCAGATACAGCACATGATAAATTCTACAAGATAGAAATACTGGATATTAATACTGGAATACTTTTTTCATCTAAAAAGTTTAACGAATTAAATCCTATAACAAAAAATTACTTAATGTCTGAAAAATGTATCTTCTTTAACTTAAAAACTACTTTACCCTTTCATTTATCTTTTTAAAAATACTAAAAGATAACTCTCTATATATAACATCTATTAATAATATAGTTCAAATATTATTTTTAGAAGATATTTCACCAAATTTAAGGGGGAAAAATGTTATTCTTATTGGAATACAAAACTGAATGATTACCTTTTTTAAAATGTACCCACTGGCCAATGAATAAGAAACCCAAGATCAATATTTTATTGGACCACCTTTTTCATTGATAACTGCTCTTATTAGTTTGGACATTGAGTCTATATTCTTCTGGAGTGCATTTACTTCCAAGTAATACCATTTATTGGCTATACAGGTTATTAGATCTTGTAATGTACATGAAAGAGAGGAGTGCTTCCTAATTCTTCTTTCAACCTTGGCCTACATATTTTCTATGGTATTAAGATAAGGGCTCTGCAATGGCAGAGAAAGGTGTTGAAAGTCAGACCGATGTTCAACAAAACAGTGTTAAATACTCTCACGATGTATGGTTTCTCATTATCGTCCGTAAAGTATCTGTTGCCATTAGGGTAAAAATGCAACATTGCATGGTGCACTTGATCTGCCACTACATCAAGGTATCTCTTGGCTGTTTGTTTATTTTTGGAGGAATACCAGGGCACGTCTTCCATCTCCCCCAACCCGAGCATAGCTTATTACATTATATGCCCACCAGACCCTTGTGAAAAGTGTAAGTCAAGTAAGGAATCGTAAAATAATAAGGAGTAAGTAAATAATTTTTAACAAATACACTAATTTTTAACACTATTTTCTAATATATTACTTTTAAACAAACTCTATAAGCTACGAAGAGAGCTAATTATTATTAAAAGGGATTTAAATCTTATAAAATCAAAAATCAAAAACTTAACTTGCTGATTTATATCCAGTAGGAGTATTCCAAACATTTTAAATATTTTATCCCATATATTAAGTGCACTGCTATTTCAAAACTCCTTTTTGTCGGAATTATAGTTCTTGAGAAAACGACAGATTAAAAAAGAAGTGCATTGCCCATAGTATAACAATCAGTGAGTTTTTATGAATTATAATATGAAAATGTTTCATCTTAGTGTACTTTATATTGTTAAACCTTAGTTTGTTGATTCGAAATATTGATTTGCGTATCAAAAATGTATTTAATTTTCTGAAAAAATGAAAGTTGATGCAAAAAAATTATTTTCAACTTTTCAAAATATTAATAATTTCAAACGTGTTGCTCAAGTTAAATATTTTTGTGAAATTTCAATCAATATATGTCAAAAGAGAATATAATAGGGGGCAATATAGAATAAAAGTAAAACTTATTAATTAATTTACGAAGTATAATTATATTTAAGTGTGGTATACATTTACAGCTTTGTTAAAGCCTTTCTGTGTATATTTTTATACTCTCAAAATTAATTAAGTGAAATAAATTCTTTTTAGTATTTTTTTAACTTCTCCGATCAATCTCACATTCAATCATTCATTTTGTAAAACTTCTAAAAAAAACCGAATTAGCCTTAAGAATTTTTTTCCGTGGGTGAAACAGAATAGCTCAATGTGCCTCCTGGAGTTTATTAAAAATATGAAAATTCTTATTAAGGTCCTAAAATAAATCCTTTTTTTTTTATCATCGTTAGATAAAAAAGAT
>BMAV01027066.1:118259-152254 GCA_019973955.1 Trichonephila inaurata madagascariensis
GCTAGAGCCAGCCCTGTGCCCCTTAAGCTCCCGCAACTCCTCTTGGAGGTCGATCTTCTCAAAATATGTTCTTAGTGTATCTCTACTTCATGAAAGAAATATGTGCCTACAAAAATTTATACCTGTAGGTTTAATACTTCCAGTGATACCGTGATAAGTGGATAGCTCTTTTCTCTTTTTTATACGTATATATAGACTAATATTTACTCACGCTCTTAGTTGGGTGTTTAATGATGTTTATATAAATTATTCGTATCTAATTCCTAGCATTGAATGTTCGATTGGATTAAAAAACGTTCTTTTAACCCTCACCTCCTGATTTTTCTAAAAGGGACAAGACTTCTAAATAATAATTTCTTAAATTAAAGCAGAAAAATTTTTTACGTTACGACAACCCCTCCATTAAAGTGGGTTTTCGCAGAACAAAATTTTAGCGGATTTCTACTGAACAAAATAAACATGTTGTCCAAATTTCACATCTAAATCTGATAGTGCAAAAGAGGAATTTTTGCATCAATACCCCCTTTGAGCTTCGATTTCCGTAAAACCCGTTCTTAGCGGATTTCAGTTCAACAAAACAAGCGTGCATATCAAATTTCGTTAATGTAAGTCTAGTTGTTCGAAAACGGGATTTTTTTATCATTTTCCATCAGAGTAACTCGCCTATCTCTAAAGGAATCGCTTTCTGTAAAATCTGTTCTTAGCGGATCTCTATTTAACAAAAGAAGCATGCTTACCAAATTTCAAGCACTAGTTCAAAGACGGACATTTTATCTATCACACCCCTGAATTCCTTGAAACCCACTTGAAGGTCGATTTTCGCAAAAAACACATGCCAGCCAAATTTCAAGCCTTGGTCTAATAGTTGGAAAAAAGTATATTTATCGGTAACGACCCTAAATCCCTCGCACAGTCCTTTACGGGTCGATTTACGTAAAATAAATTCCAAGCAGATCTCTAGTCCATGAAAGGAGCATGTCTATCAAATTTCAAGTTTGTAGGACTAATATTTCTAAAACGGGATTATCTTTTATGTGCAAAGCCCCTTTAACTCCTAGCAACCATCTTGGTGGTCTGTGCGAAATGGTTTTTTTAGGGGACTTCTACTCTATAAAAGAAATACGCTTACAAAGTTTGAAATCTGTAGGCTTAATAGTTCCGGAGATGTCGTGATGAGTGAGTATTTACCAATGTAAATAATATATTCTTTTACAACATTTTTAAAAGAGATTTCAAAATTACTTGCGAAAGTACTTTACAAGTCTCCTTCAGAAACAGTGATTTTCAGCCAGTTCTCTAACCTATAAAAAAGCTATAAATATGTTTAACGTACCGATTTTCAGTAGTATCAACATTAATTTTATAACAGCTCTCCTTCTCATAGAATTAATTAATCCTTTAGAGAGCAAGTAAAAATATTTTTTTCTAATAGTTAACTCGGAATGCAAACATTTCATTTTAATAATTGGTTTAGATGGTTCGCGTTGTTACTCATTACCAGAATTGGCACCTACTCAACTGAAGGTTCCAAACAGAACTCTAATGGAATTAGTAAATGCTGAGGTCATAGCTCCTTTCAGTAATGACCTAAACTTAATAAATTTTACACATTAAATGCTGCTTTGAAGAATTTTAGTAGTCCGTTATTTTTCCTCTTGTTATTATAAGTAAGGACACAGTCAAGTAGTCCATTAGCGATTCAAAAGAATTTTAAATAAAATGTAGTTGCTTGTTTATTTTATTTAAAATAGATCCTTAAAATTTCTTAACGAGATGTATTGAGAAAGAAATCATTTTTGATATTCTTTCTAAGTATTACAAAACTGTGTTGTGAGCAACATAATTAGGGGTAAATATTAACTTAAGTGATTTAGTAAAAATTAAGTATAGTCTCGAATGAAAAAGAAGAGGAACTGTTATTGTGGTGTTTAATAAAAATTCTTAAGTTAAACTAATTGAAGAAAATGGTTATGCAAATTACTGCTTTTGTTTTACTTATAACTATATCAGAAATGGTTTTACTGAGGAAAATATATAAGTATTCAGATAAAAAATTTAAAAAAAGGGATGTTTCTCGAAAATATTATAGATATACTATGAAAATCGTTTAACATGACACTAAGGAGACTGAAATATATTTTTTCGTGTCAAAAAGGATTGCAATAAAAAAGAACATATTCAACAAAAATTTAAGTTGATTAGAGTACATTTTTTTTCGTAGATATGTACTATATATCCATGTATTTTATTAAAATTAATGAATCCAAAACAATCGTAAGAACTTAATGACAGTTAATACAAATTTTTAATGTTTTTGAAAAACATATATTGAGTTTTTGGAAAATAACCTGATATTTTTCTTTGCATTGTCTTTTTTAGCATCAAATTGTACAAAGTCGTCCAATTATTTTTTATTCATTTTACCATCGGAATAGGTATTTTAAAAACTGCGCATACAATTCATAATGTTGCTAGGCAAACGAAGCTGTATTATTAACTTCATTTTCATCCCCGGAATCTGCAGCAATGATATTTTTGTGCTTTGAACAAACTCCAAAATGTCTTTGTCTGGCATAATAGAGTCTCCTCAGGGGGCTCACCTTCTTTAGGTGAGTACGGGTGTCACAATCCCGAGGTACCTTAGTGATCTTTTCCTTTTCCCAAGGGGTTTACTGTCTTTGGTAAACACGGGCTTCACGAACCCGGGGTACCTAAGTGATCCTTCTCTATTTTCGACCCTCTTTCTTATCATCCTATTTTCCCTTTTTATTTTCTTTTCCCGTCCAGGCCACATACCTATGCTACAAAATGAACGTTGTTCAAATTTAGTTTTTTCTATTGAAAAAACTTCCTATTTATTATTAACTTATTTTGGTTTACATTTTGTATTGAGTCAATTTAGTTTCTTTTTCGTATATTTCTTTAAGCACTTTGATTATGTTGCTTTATTTGTTTTCGACTAGCACCGTTGATTTTTCAACCCGCATGTTTGTCGTGTGCGGCGTCCCATAAGGAGGAAAATGGTGTCCTGGGAATACCTTTGGCCCACGTTTCACTGTAGACGGTTGGCAGGAGTGAGCACGCTCCTGTCAATCGGCTGGTAGTACCTCTCTTCGGTGTCCCCGGAGAGACACTGCTGTAGGGTTTGTGCTGCAGATAAGGGGTGGCGGGTTTACCCGTTGGATCCTCGCCCCGGACTGTATCACTATATACTGGGTGTACTCTGGGTAAGCGCCGTGCCTGGTGTTTGCCAGATGACCGGCACACTGCCTCCCTTTTTGGACTCCGTGGTGGGTGGAGGCACGCCAGAACGAAATTGTATACGCGTTTTTATGGATCCAATACTGATGTGCCCGGGTAAAGGCCTTAATTTACCCAAACTTAACATTGACCAGATATCGACTCGTACCAGATTTCTTTTAATTTCTTTACCAAATAATGAAATGGCATCAAAATCGCCTTTTGCTATACAGAAAGCCATTGTAAGAATAGGTAGTGAACCTAAATCTGTTAAAAGATTAAGATCCGGTGATCTGCTAATTGAAAAACTCTCTACCGTACAAACAAAGTCTTTCTTTTTCGCAAAAAAAATTTCTGAATTCACCTGTAGCAATAAGTCCACATAAAACTTTTAACTCATGCCTCGGTGTCATTTCTGAACTTGACCTGTTGACCACCCCTGAAGTGGAAATCCTTGAGGGATTATCCGATCAGGATGTTATTCAGGTCAGAAGAGAATCACAATTAAAAAGATACAACTATTATACCGACCAAACACTTAATTTTAACTTTCAACAGCCCCACACTACCCCAAAGCATTAAAGCTGGCTATTTGAATTGTAAAATCCGTCCATACATTCCGAATCCTCTGCGCTGTTTCAAGTGCCAGAGGTTAGGACACTCTCAAACTGATTGCAGAGGACAATTGACGTGCTCTAGATGTGCAACTGTTGGACATTCTTCCACAGATTGTACTCTAGAGCCGAAATGCGTTAATTGCTCCCATCTCATCCCTCAGACTCAAAATCATGCTCAAAATGGAAAATAGAAAAATAAATCCAAGCTATTAAAACAAATAGAAATATTTCATATGTAGAAGCACGGAAATTAATAGCTCCACAATTGTCCCAAACATACGCACAAGCTGCCAAACCCTCAACTGTAACCACAACAACCCAAACTGATGAAAATATTACAAAAATAGTATGTCCACTTTAAAACTACTGCAACCTTTGGTATCCTTTCCAAAACCAATAATGTCATCTAACATACCTGTAATTAACAAATCATCAACCACAACTCTAGCAAACCTCTTACCACCCACATATTCTGTAACAGTTATCTCGTCATCAGAATCTCAACTATCATTTCCTTTAATAGATACTACTCCCACCACATCTAATAGTTTATCTACATCTGCTGCATTTTCTTCATCTAATAAAGCACTTCCTTCATCCGATGTATCAATGTTTACACCCTTACCAGCTGAAACATGTCCTGCTGTTGAAACTGAAACATTTATATCCAATACCATACCTTCTGCATGCCAGGATGCAAAACACACTTCAAAAAGCCTCAACAAAAGACGTCCTAAAAGAAGTATTACCTCTGAAATAGACATACAATTGACGCCTCACAAACTTAAAAAAAAGTACACCTTTACAGGATACTTTGGACGAGGACATGCTTATATACGATGTTGTGAGGAAGAGGAACTTGAAACGAATCCCGATCTCGTTGAAAAAGACGGGAAACAATATTTCAGATGAATGTTACTATTAACACCAACGAAAAACAGAAAATGACTTTTACTTAATACTTGTCGAACTTGATGGGAAATTTCTCCCGCCAATCTATTTGTTTATTTATTTGTCCAAATTTACTTTTATATATATTTTGATATTTTACCTTTTCAATATAACTAGAATTTATTCCAGATTTTTAATGGTTTTATACTTTTAATATTTTAACGATTGCTTGGCGCAGTTTAGCCAAGATTGGCTCTTGCGCCAATAAACCCAACATTCACTCACTCACTCACTGGGATAAAAGAGGCAGCACAAACAATGTTATTATCTACTGCAATGAATTCTTCCAATATTACAATAGGACATTCCAACCAGGCTACTGTTTTCCGTATTTTGTTCATTCTCAGAAGGGAAATCTTTTCATGTTAAGCGATTTTCGTTTTGTGTTAATAGAAAAATTGCATAGTAGCTTGTCGGAGGCGTTGTATTCCTCTGTATATATATATATATATATATATATACAAAATTAAAAATTATAAAATAAAAATAAAAATTTATAAAATATCAATCAAACTGACTTAAGACCGATATGGGTTAAACCAATTTGATGGCGTCAACCTTCCCCCTATTGCAACTTGGTAAGTTAATCGGAAACATCCAATTCTCAAAAATTTAAAAATTAAAAAGTTAAAATTAAACTATTCGCCATCGCATTCTGAAAGATATTATATTAAAATATTAAAATTCTAAAACAATTAATTGCATAATATAAGTGAACCCTCGAACACTAAAGATGACGCACTCATCTTTAAAATAGTTGTATAAGTAGAAAACATGTCTAAAGTCCGAAAGTTCAAATTAAAAACCAAGTATATGAATGAATAGCATATGAAATGAATAGCGTAAATCATTAAAAACTCACCAAAGAGCATCCTATCAATAATTCAATTCACATTTTTTGAACGATTTTTCTCTCATATTTAATACAACAATTACCACTCCTATATTTTGCTCACAACACCCACTGTATATATATATATACAGGGGAATACGTTTCATGCGAAAATGCTTAAGACGAAATATCGGTTAAAATGTAATAATATAGTTCATTATAATTGTCAAGAATGCTTCTCAAACCAATCTTGAATAATCTAGATCTGGTAACATGGTTCATTATCATACTGGAAAATACTTTTTAATGTTTGGTTATATAAAGTTAATTAATTGCTGCAAATTGTCTCCAAGTAGGTGAATATAACATTCCCTGTTAATGATTGGTTCGGTCAGACCAGAGAATATGGAATATACCATGAAAAAATGTCCATATATTAATGCGGAGCCATCACAAGATCGTGCAATGTCTTGGCTACTTAGGTCCATGGCCTCGGTAGGTGTGTGCCTAGTCGATCCCAGCCATTAGTTCGTATTAAATGTAATCGTGACTTATTTCTACAAGCAATATTTTTCCTGGCATTTTTCAACCGATATGTTCACAGAGTCTAGCGAAGGAACTGTAGTCAAAAGCTGGTGAGACATAACTTGGCACAACGTCATTCAGCACAAGTTGTTAGTAAAGACATTCTTTCAACAGCTCACATAGTTTGTTGCTTTTACTTTATGCAGTGGCTTAACTTGTCACGAGTTCGAGTCCAGTACCACTAAAGACCCGCCGTGTAAGGCAGCGATGCACGTTAAATCTGTCGAGAGCTGAAACGTCCTCCGATTGGTGTGGTGTGGTAGTTAGGAGAGGGGGTGCCAGCTCAGGTGTCGTCCACGTCACTTGACCATGGTTCAAAATTACGTGGTCCATCGACAAAAAGCCCTTGTGTTGCTGAATAATGCGACGTTAATATTCAATTAATCAATCAATCAATTTACTTTATGCAATGTGTTTGGTGAGATAGCACTGACTACTCTATGCAGATGTCGATGATCTGATCATTAAATGGATATCTGTGTTGTTCATGATGGAAAGTAATGATTAAAACTATATATTCACGATACATCTTGACATTACAATTTAAGAAATAAGGAGTTCCCAAGGACATTTGGAAATTTATCGGTTACCACCTTCATTACCTGACAATAGTTCACATTTACGAGGTTTGCAACAATAATCTTCTTACAGATTATAGTGCTACGTTATTACTCACTTACTCTGGGTAAATATGCTGAGCACTACAGTAAGTATGAATGGAAGTGTGAAACGATGAAAGCGAGCCGGCGAACTAATCCCTAAGATCTCAGATCCTTTCATTGAATCACTTATCGATGGCCATTGATATCATCATTGTCGCTTTTACACGTAGAATCATTGACAACTACGCCCCAGGAGTTGTAAACGTTGATAACACAATCTTTCTGTTTTCCTGTTTTCTCTCTTCTCAGTTGACTGCTAAACTCTTTACTCTCTGTGTGGTCATGATTACCCAATTTTGCCAGTATCGGTTGACCCAAAGGTGCGAGTGAAGCTGCTATTTGATGAATTTGCTTCCTTTAATACTTTTTTACGTCCTTTCTCAAATATGCTCCTACTGTCCAGGAATACGTCTGAGAAGCACAGTTCAGGTAATGCGATGGAACAATTTTCGCATAGAAAATTATCCTTCATCATCAAATTTCATCTGTTTTTCTTACTATTCAGATACTTTGTTGTAAATTTCTGGTGCTTCAGCTTGTCAGCATTGACAACAAAAATACAACCATTTACCACGAACACTTTCTTTTAATGTTATTTGGGGTGGGTATGCATATAAATATAATCTGTACTCTATCACTTCCAAAATATTGAAATTTTGGATAAGTCAAGATAAATCCCATAAAAAAAAACCAATTTATGCTGCTAACTATTCTATGCAGTAAAAAATGTGCACTGTGCAATAAAAACAATGTAAAGCGTTAAGAACACAAGAAATAATTTAAATCAATATTTAAGGGTGTGGGATAGAATATAGACGGCTAAGAAATAAGTAATAATGAAATACTGACTTTATCTGGTTTGGATTAATAAGTCCTTATTGTATATCTATCTAAAACAATACAGAGAATTTTTTTAAGAAAATGTAGACAAATTTATCAAAAGATACGTAACATGTATTAAATTCCAAAATATATGTGAAGTTATTTCATGTATCATCCATAAATCAAGAATCTTGCAAGCAAAATAAAACGAAAATGTCAAATGAAGCATATTGAAGAACTTATTTCAATATTATCTATCATTTACCTTGCCATAAGCTCTTAAATCGCCCATCGTACTACTAAAGTCCTCCTTGTTGTGAGTCCCCAGTGATATATGAGAAATTAATTCATCAATTCAATACGCAGAACGATTTAAATCGATTCTCCTCCTCCAGCGAGCGCTTGACAAATCTGAGCAATTCTCATTTAGATGTAAATGACGACCATACCTTCAGCATACCGAAATGAATTTCTGATTTGGCCGTAATAGATGAGCATTTCTCATAGTCTCAACGGAGGAAATCGGGAGTGAATGACCTTGGCTTAGCAGAATCTGAATTACTGGAGCTTTAGTGCCACCAACGTTTGTCAAAGTACCCAAACACGCTACACATCAAGTTCTACGATGGAATTCGAAATAACGAAGCTAAGTACCTACCAAGTTACGGAGGACAAATGGTTAGCTGTGAGCTCTTGAGCGAGCGAGCATGTTCTTGTAAGCTGAATATATTAAATAGGAGCTTTTGATTTAGAATCAGTCTAATAATGAACAAATGCATATCGTATCGAAGGGAATGAACAATGGAAAGGGATATTTCATAACTTTATAGCATGAACGGTAATGTTTCTCTGGAAGCAAGATTTCTCTGGTCATTGTAATGCTAAATTTGAATATATACAGAATTTCTTTGCATAATTCTTAGCATAAATTTTGGTAACTATTGCATGAAAATCAATTGCAAGCTTACAGTAAGTAATGAAGGTACGAAAGCTTTTTTTTGGCAGAGACCGAATATCATTCTCCATATCATTAAACTTTAATTGTTCAAGTAACTCTAATAAAAGATGGAATAAATAAAATACAATTAGTAATTTAGTAAAACAGGCATCAATTTTTGTCACAAAAATGGATTTGGCAAAATTTTCAGCAATTCATATTTCTAATAGCATTGGGTTTTTTTTTAAAAAAAATAGAAAAGAAAATATTTATTTCTTAAAATATCTATATTATTTTCTACATTTTATTTTGATACCAAATGTTCTTTCAAAATATGATACAAAACGGAAATGTAAGTTTAAAGCAATTTTGTTCTCATTTTCGAAAAATGGCTTCATTAAAATATAAAATGTCTACAGGTGTTGATAATTGATGAATATTACATATATACAGAAATAAAGAAGAGAGAGAAATAAAATTTCAATGATCAGTGTATATATTTAGGAAATCAGCAGTGAAGAGAAAAATTATATATCATTTTTAAATAAAAATGAGCATTTTTCCTCTTAAAGGCGTATTGATATATTAGTGTAGAATGACGAACCTTTTTTTTTTCAATAAACTCTCATTCATTTAATAAGGAAATATTTTTTTCCCTTATTGTCTCTCACCATAATTTCATTAACTTTTTTTGTGATAGCATCAAATAATCATTTTTCCCTAATAAAAACTAAGTAAGCAATATATAATTTATTCAATTGCAAAGTGGTGTTTTTCCAATGAAAATTACTTGATGCAGAGTTATATAATGTAATGGAAACTATGTCACTTTTTTCTATCAAACAATGTTTGATGATAATAATATAAAAAGAAATACATGTATAAGTTTTATATAAAAGAGTACACACAAAATATGTAATTAATTTCGTTACTTCTATCGGAATTTGCTCAAAAAATTTCCTCATTTATTTCTATATTCATTTCTGACTACGAATAGCTTTTTAACAAGCTTTAATGGGACAAAAATTATTTTCGCAAATACTTTAATTGCATGGGTCATTCAAGTGTACAACTCTATAAATCATCTCCAAAATAAATAAATCTCTTACTTCACTTTTGCTTTCTAATATTTCACTTTTCTAAGAATTCTGTCTATGATAGAAACATATGTATTCTGTTTTATATATCCGCCCAATCTTCAAGTATTTCCTATATATAAATGAAACCACAATACAGACCTTTATTGATTTTCTGAGGCTAAGGCAATGTGCATATAGAATAAGATTCAATATTAGTAAATATTGATATAAAAATTCGTTTCGTGTCATCAGTAGTTATTGTTTGGTATAGCAATTGCAAAACATTTCACAGGTATTGAAGGAACACACAGTTATTGAAGAAAAAATTCTTCAAGTTCATACGGATGATAACGTTGCTTTGTATCTTGAACGAACTTTCTTTCTTTTAGAAATTTTTATTCAAAATAGCATTTTATATTACAGGACTGTCATTCCTTCTCTAAGCAATTTGAAGGAACTATGAAAGGTTGATTATTGGATCGGAAATAGAAAATTTTGAAAGATTTGTTTCTTTACTTTTTAGAATGGAAATCTTTTTAGTTTGTGTATAGGACATAACATATAGTAAGGATTTCGATTTTCTTAAAGTCTAAGCTTTTGAAAGCATTTAATGAAATACAAAAAATAACGGTAAAAAATAGTTGCTCGTTACTCCAAAGTCTAACGCGCCCTCTATCGACATTTTTTAGCTTTATCTTTAAACTTATTTTTAAACAAATACTCACAAAAACAATAATTTTAACGAAAACCGCTAACGAATTGACCCATTTTTCTGTTTTTTTATAATCATATGAAATCCCGGACCCTAAACTTTAATAGCACCTATCCCCTACAGAAGACGTTTGGGACCGTAAGTTTCCTATTTCCTATTGTTTGTTTTTATGAGTACTATCATCCCTTAAAGGTTTAACGCAGAGTTTAGATACACCCTGTAAACCATACAAATTATCAAGATGTATTAAATTTTGTATATGACAAGCCTTTGGATAACTTATCTTATATTAACTTAGACCGTAGTATAGTATAGATGAATTAATGATAAAATACATTGTGCAGTAGTGGCATATTTATAAGTATATTATATCAGTGTAAATATGTATTTTATTTATTACTCATAATGTATTTTCTTCTGCTTCCCTTCAGTAAATTGATATATTTTTTAAATAATATTTTGTTTCTGACTTTTCTATATGTTCGCAACTCCTGTTAGGATTATCACGCGCCCCACAGTTTGAGAAACGCTGAGTTAAGTATTTGTATAGTTCGGAAATTAAGTTTTTATTTGTCGATATGCATTAACACTAAAAGCGTGAATATTGTATTTAAAAATATTTTTCCTATTCATAGTCTTAGAAGAATTGTATGATAATGATCATGGATAACATTAAAGAAAGTGTTGAATACAATTTCCGTTCATTATGTTTTTTTGTTTGTTTGTTTGTTTGCTTGTTATTTTTGTGTGTGTAGACAGCATTTTCTTCCAATAGCAAGACACTTATTGCGACCGAGATAAGATTTATAATTTATCAATTTTACTGTAATTAAGTTAATATCAAGCTCTTTAATCAATCTGTTATCACTATGGGACAAATTTGATTTTTTTTAAGCAGACAGACTAATATTAATGAAAGATAATGTAAGCGCATTTTTCTCAACACAGAATTCAATATTTATAGAAACATTTTTGAAATATCTATGTTTTTATTTTTGTACATGTGAGATTATCAGTTCTTCTGATATTTAATAAAAAAAAGAAGAAAAAAAGAGTCTCACATTAAGTTTCATTGAAAATGCGACATATCCAGAAATTTACTAACAAATTTGTAATTAAAATCTTTTATCATTTTTCTCCAATTAGATTTTACCTTTATATTTTTATTTCTATTTTATTAAGTATGAATTATTTTTAATCAATCTGCTTAATTCAGAAATAAAATCCAGTACTTAATGTAATTTTAAATTTTGGTTTTTCTCTTTTTTTTTTTATCATTACCTAATAGTGTTGGAATGAGATTTAATCATTGAAAATAAGTAAATGTCCCTTGAAATTAAGAAATCTAAATTTAGATTTATTTTATAAAGATAAGCTAGTAGCAAGAAAAACTGGTTTCTTTAAAAAAAGTTTCTTTTCAGGAGGTAATTAACTATTTTAATCTATTAATATATTAAAAAAGATATTTCAATTATGAAAGATTAAAAGTAAAACAAACTTTATCTAGTAGTGACGAGAAACAGAATGAATAATATATTTTATGATTATAAACATCAATTTACAGGTGACTCTGCCGATAACTGCAAAATATTTAAAAGATGTTTATAACAATTTTTTTAGTTTCATGCTGAAATTTGATTACGTATGTCATTGAATCTATTATTTAAGAAATAAATTTTTATTGAGACTATTTATTGTTAGGTAACTTATAGGTAAAAATACATCAAAAGTAAAAATATGTTTTGAATATAATAGCTCCCTGGATAAAAATAATAATAATAATAATAATAATAATAATAATAATATATATATATATATATATAATATATATATATCTTTTATTCTTTCAGGAAATGATGAATAACTCGTTTACATGTGTGTTGTTTTATTTTTTAGACTTGCTTTATATGAAACACCTACTGGGGAAACCTTTCACAAATAATGCTTAAAAACAATTCAAATGTCCTTAAAATGCCATCATTTGATATTTTCCTTCATTTTAATTAGAAATATAATGCAACTCAAGCGAAGTAATTTATTTTTAATAGGATTAAAGACTTAATAAAAATTTTAATGAATCTTTAAAAAATACATTTTGGCTTAGGTCTGTTAGAAAAAATGTTTCGATTCATATTATGTCTGTCTCTAATTTTTATAAATATTACTTCGTGCATACAACCAGTATATTTCCACTTTTTACTTCATTACCACACATCCTGCTACAATAAAATGGACAATTCTTAACACAAGCCATGGTTTTGAGGCATTTTGTCACGATGGCTTTACACAAAAAAATTATGGAGTCACTTTAACTCTAGTTTTTTCTCCTCATTAATTATTCTTTTCTAAGAAAAATTACATTCTAATGCATTACTTGCCTCGGAATCAAAACTCTGCGAAGAAACTTCATTTCATTAAGTAGGCTCTTAAAATTAGGCTTAAAAGCTAAAAGCTTCGTAGAGGAAATCTTTATCCAATATGAGAGTTTCAAACCCTTTGAATGAGTTATGAACATGGTTTGTACTCTGCTGTTTTTAAAATAAATTATTTCTTACTGAATATATAAGACTACATAAAAAAACAGTAACGAATAAATTTTTACATGGATCACCATTTAAAAATTTATGAATTTTTAAGTAAGTCGCCTCTAAAATCTGAATTTTCTTAAAAGCTCGTTTTAGTAAATTATATCCTCTTATGTTTACGAAAAGTGTTAATTTTTTCATATGTTATATATATTTTTTTATCTTTTCTTTGGGAATAGGGTTTATGAAAATCCTTTTACTTTTCTTAAAACTTTCTTGAGGTTATACTTTTTAAAAAAAACATCTGAACGCAGCATCTAGCATTAAGGCTAAAAAGAACTGTTTAGTGTGTTGGGCATACCAGAAGAAGCATTAAAGTGTCTCAGCATTTTATGTTGCTTTAAATTTCTAAAAAAACAGCCTTATCTTAGTTCATCCCAGGTTGTTTCCCCAAAACAATTTTCTTGAAAGCATTTGCTAATACAGTGATACGTATAATTATACAATTTCCACATTCTTTACCATAATTTGTAAATGCTTATTTTTATAATTTAATTTTCATCACAATACACAAATATACTTTATAAACTAATTCAATAATATGTAATGTTGTATAGATAGGGGTTCCAGCATTTTATGCTATCAGTCCCATAATATATATATGAAACAGTTCTTCAAGAGCGATAAAACTAACTATCGAAAACATTCCTTAGAATACAAGTTAAACAATAATAAATTCAAAAAAGGTTCCAGAAGGTTCTCAGACTTTCTAAAATCCCGGGCACGTTATCATTTAAAAAACGAAACCAACGATAAAAATATCCACGAGCAACCATTTTTGTCCCCATACCCAAGCTTCAATAGCTAAAATAAAACCCCACTGTTTCATGGCGACCCTTTTTTAAACGTAAGGCTATTTTTCACTGCTTTTTTGGGAAAATTACCTTTGTAACAACAAAAAAAAACGCCCAATAAGAAAAAGTTGCCCCCCGATTTAAAAAATTTTCGTTTGGCCATTTGTACCAAACATTCAAATGATAAAAATTTTGGGCCCCGGGGAATGAATGTGGCAGTGCAGCGCGTTAACGCGCACTCAGGGGGTATCTATAAAAAAGTATTCTCAATTTTGGTAAAAATTTTCCCCTTTTGATTGTTTGGGATACCTTTCTACGACTAAAAAAATGCTTTGCCGCGGATTCGAGCTCATTACGAGGAACTGTCAAGTTTGAAAGGGTCGTACGTTTTTGAAAGGGGCGGTTTTTTTTGGGCAAATCGGAGAATCGCTCGTCATAGGGACGCATACGGTCATTAGAAGATCTAGATGCAAAAGAATGGGTGGAAATGGCAGATTTAAATCATGGGTAAGGGTTGATTTGGGGCCACAGCAGATCGGGGAGGGAATTGATTGGCATATCGCTGTCACGCCCCTGATTCATCTTTATGAATCGTGGCGGGTGATCCTCCCAGTGTCCCCCGCCATTCAGCGGCTGATGGGGGATCCCCCGAACGATAAACCTTCCCCTATCCGCACTGTAGAGCCAGTTTACAGTGCTCGGCTCGATCAGGCTGGAATCATGCTGACTGTGGATTTGGAGGTGAATCCCCTTCCAATTGCGTCTTTCGATCATGATGACGTTTGGAAACCCCGGGCAACGTTTTGATCCCCCTTTACGCCATGGGCCCTCAACCAGAAGTTATTGTCGGGGGTGCCATTTTTTTACACTGTACGTCGACGACATTTAAACTGTTTTGCCCATTCCAAAGCCCCTAGCCTTTTTTTTCAGCAAGATAACCTGACAACTACGGCACGTTTGCATGAACTGTGTTCATCTTGTCAAACCTTCCTTTGGGCCCGTCAGTTGCAAGATCTCTCAACGATCATGTCCAGGACATGATGGGAATTTATGACCTGACCAAAAAAGGGAAAAGTCAAAATACTCAAAAAGGTGCTTTTTACTTATTTATGGAATGGTGGCTCCAGGCTGAGGTGGGGCAAAACTTCGAGTTCGTTGTTTGTAACTATGTAACCTGAAATAAACCCTTCATTTTTCTAAATTTTTTAATTTCATTATCTCTTGTCCATAATCTTTCTACCCATTGATTTTGTCTTTTCGGAAAACCGTCCTTTTTGGCGTTTTTTTTTTTTAAATTTTCTGTTGTTGTTTAAATTACTTACGTCATAGGGTAAAGCAGTCATAGTTTTCCGTAATTTGAGAAGCATCGGGGCCCCCCCACCAATTGTGGTCACAAAAAATAAAAAATGATGCTAAGTTGGCTGTATCTCCAATAATTCGTAAATGTTTCCAATAATACGCCACTATAATGTAAGAGATGGCGTTGCTTGTGAATATCACCTTTTTTATTATGGAATAAATGCATTATAATGATCCAAAATTTGTAATAGTAGTAATGCAAGTGGAAATAATCATCTACATACTTTTGTAGCAGAATTTTTTCTTTACTCATTAATTTGAATTATGATTCTATGTTTGCATTACACATTTGTTTAATTGTTAAGGTTTGTAGCATTTACCTTGTAAATATTAATATGTAATATGTATATACAAAAAAAATAAAAATATTTTTATGGGGATAATTCCTACATCACATATTGCACTGTATAAACCGGGTAATTTGCTTTATTTACTGGAATTATCCAAATAAGTTTCACATCTCATGTTTTCTATCCTAATACCTAGGATTCTGCTAACAGAAATGTGACGTTTCTTATGTTAGTCGGATAATCTATTAAAATTATGAATAGAGAGGAAATGGATATGAAATAAAATGGAGATTATATGTCTGTGTAGGAAAAAATAATAATTCCCAATGGAGCAAACTTATTCGTATGTCTAGACTAATAAGTACATGAAAAGACTGTATTTTCTGTTTACGAATTTAATTTAGAAACTATCTTTTATGTAACTCACAATTTAATTTGGAATTAAAATTGACGCTTTTTTGTAAGTATAACGCTGCATATTTTTCTATACATATACATTGATGTACTTTTTCTATACATGCCATACATGTATTTTCCACTTTTAAGGTAAGTCAATGCACTATATTATTAATATTTTTTTTTTCGAAATTTTCACAAAATTTAGAATCAACAGTATAAGAATTCATGTATAGACTGAATATTCTTTTAATATTAGACAGGGTGTTCCAAAAGTGTAAACTCTGCAAACTAAACCATCGTTAAGTATATAAGCATCCTGAAAAAAAGTACCTGTTCACCTATTAAAATGAAAATCAAAAATCAAAAGTATGACGTCACATACAAGGCAAGAAAGATACCTTTTATTTGATACATCAACAGCAATATTTGTAAATATTGATATGGGCAAATATTCAAAAATGTTTGGTAATATTGGTCCGGGCTTGGGCAAGAAATTATGAATGCCCCATCGCAGCAGCGTGGTGTCTACCTAAGTACAAGCAGCATGCAGACGAGTGACAAAGACTGCTTGTGTAATCACAAATCCATTTCCATGAGATTGCCCAACAGGAAAAAATTTGACAGTGTGAGATCTGGTGATCATTATGGCCTTGAACCTAAACCCACATCTCTGATCCAGTTGCCACGTATGCCCAAATTTAACGTCACGTCAACAAAAAAGCGTTGGAATAAGGTACACCATCATTTAAACATCATCATTTACGCATTTTTTTCGTAAACTATGGGGCGTAATGTTTGTTCTTTAAAAACTTTTTTTAAATACTCTTGAGTAATGTGTGTGGAAGTGTAGAGTTTCGGTTGCTGTTTTGGGGGCCCCTGTATTATTTTATTTAAAAAAAATTAAAAATTTAAAATGGGAAAAGCTTTTTAAAAAATTTTTTGAAACGAATAATGGGATGTTTTAAAAAAAATTTCCTAAAATTTTTTCAAAAATTGAGTTGATTGTCAAAATTATCATCAAGCAAAACAGTATGTAAAATAAAGTATTTTAGAATAATTTTCTGAATTGCGTTTTTTGAATGTAATCTTGTCTCTCTCAAACACACTCGGAAAAATAATATCCTCCTTTTTATTCCCGTTCTTTGCACTTTGTTTAATTTAAATGTTACATTTTGAGCAAACTATTAAAAAGTAAAAAATACTTTTCGCTAGAATCCTGTCTAACTTTTTCGATCACTCATAATTCCAATCATTCATTTTAACAAAATTACAGAAATTCCGATAACAAAATTACCAAAATTTTCTCTCTTTGCGAAAAAAGGGGGAAAAAAAAAGCTTCTCGGTTCATTTTAATGAAGAAAAAAAAAACCCCATTAAATTGCTCATATTTAAAAAATTGGCCCGGGGCTGAAAGGAGAAATGTTATTACTAATAATTAATTAACTGTTTCCACCGTCCAACAAAAAATAAAAAAGCCAAAAAAAAATGTGATTTAAAATGATTGGGGGGTTTCTTTAAACATACTAAGTAATAACTTTGAATAATTAATTCACTATGAACATTTTTGAATATTATAATTTTAATTCGATAGAAATAGTGGAAGATGATTTTCATAACTTTCAACTTGGTACCATTCGGTTATTTCTAATAGTAGGAAATGACAAATCTTCTACCTCCGATTGTTCCAATTCGACAGTTACGGAACGCATAACTACTGTATTTTCTGGCGAATATCGTGAATCTGTACTTTCAAACTATATTTCTTGCTTTTAGGTATATTTACTGTATAATTCGCACTCCTTTTTTTGCGAAGAAACCAGAAATGTGCATGTGAAGTGCTCTTATCTTTTTTAGTCTTTTGAATAATGGTATGCAAAGGTTTTTTTTATTTACTTTATTTGCAAAACTCCTCATATTCCGCATTGCATTACATGAGGCTTACAGACGTAAGTGGTAAAACAATTATATGATAAAAAACAAATCTAGAGGGGAAAAAAAGAAAAGAAAAACATTTAAGACAAAAACATAAAATAAAAATGAAGAGTGGAAATACACAAACATAAATAAGGGAGGCACCAATATGTATAAAACTTTAAAAATCTATACAGTAAACAAATTTTCTGAAGACATTTAGGCTCTCCGTACATTTGACCAACAAAGCCAAAACAGGTGGCGGGAAATATCAAAATGTTTCAACTCCTTTCTACAATTTTCTTTTACAGAAATAAAGGTCAATAAAATACATGTTCCACAGTTTCAGTATCCTGACCACAAGAACAAATATCAATACCAATTAAATTAAATCTAGATAAATAGCTATTAAAACTTCCATGTCCTGTTAGAATCTGGGATAACTTGAAATCAGTAACAAAATTCTTGCATTTAAGCTGATGATAAATGGTCGGTATATGATACACAAAAAACGAGACTATGTATGTAGCTTGAAAAAAGAGGGGAGTTGGCAAAAACGGTTTTGGTGGCGTCATATCACGTATTGTATCTATCCATGTTGTTAGTTTCAACCTAACTGATCATGCCAGGTGGGATTACTGTTTCACTGAGTGAACACGTACAATTTCATTCTAGCGGAAAAATGTCTAATGTAAAACTCAAAAGCGAATCAACATCATTTCTTGTGAAACCTAAGATATAACATATGGAAACATTTCAGATGAAAACTGAGACTTATGGAGATAACGCTTGATGCATGTGTGTTCGATTGGCATCAGTGGGTTTCAGGAGGAAAGAGCAGTGTGAAAGATCATGTAACTGCTGGGTGTCCAAGCTCAGCAATCACAGACCAAAACTCTATCAAAATTCATGATATGAGTGGATTCCCACTCACATCAGTGGACAGATTGTTCACCAATATAACTGCATCAAAGAACTAAAAATATTTCCTGAAAAGGTAGGGAAAACATGCTAGTATTGGGGAGTTATAGATGGTTGTTACACCAAGATAATACATCCGCTCTCACATCCTTATCTGTCAAGCAGTTTCTGACCACCAAAAAGGCCCCATGCGACTCTTTTTTTTATTTCCTACAGTTAAATATTGCTTTTGCCACAATGAATTCATTGGCTTCGATCTGAACTATTGGAGGGCATGAGCAACAACAACAACAACAAATATTGCTTAAAAGAACACATTTTACCTAACTTGAAATGGTTCAGGCAAAAACGGAGAATCTCTTGAAGGGCCTTTTAAAAACTTCGTTTCAGAACTGATTTCCGTACGAAGATGCGAAAAATATGTGGATACTGAAGGGAACTAATTTGAAAGATATACTGTCAAGGAGAATTGATTCTGTAAGTGCTAAGATTTATTGGAACCGTCTCGGTTAGTGTGTGTGTGTGTGTGTCACACCAAGTAATTCTAGAAATAAAACCCTAAAAAGCAACAAAAGAGGTGTTAGAAAATATGTGAATGTTAACAATTGAAAAAAACATTTAAAAAAGTAGCCTAAATGCGTCATGTGGGTTAAGAAATAGTGTGCAAGAGGATAATAAAAGCATAAGATGAAATTAAACCTGATATTATTCAAAAGTCATTTTAAGTTATCCGACTACGTTCGGAACTGTGATTTTGCAAAAGAGTATAAATGGATAGTATTTATGATATTTAGTGTCCCTTAGATTAGAAAACGTTTATAAAAATATTTTAAGAATATTATTACAATAAAAAATTATTTAAGTACAATATTTTGACAAAAAATGAGCATTGAATGACCCATTTTCAAAATATTCTCCTTTTGTGAAAAATGCTTCTATTACATTAATATTTTCCTTGTATATAACCTCTTTCCAAGGTTAAACTAGAAATTTTGAAATATATAACTTAGAAGTTGATTTATCCACATTTTATTACAATAGAGGGGAAAAAAATTTAAGAAAAAAACGCCGAAAATTATTTCAATTGGAGGTAATTCGGAAACTAATGTGAATTTTTCAAAACTTCCTAGTTCAGACCCTCTGGAGAAGTCTTTACTCTATATAACACCCACACACAAACAAAATATTATTAATATAGAAGCATATTTTATAAAAGAACATTTTGAAAAAAGGTTATTCTAAGTTAATTTTTTGCCAAAATACTGCATTTAAATAAAATTTTTTTTGTCATAATGTCCTTAAAACAATTTTATATATATATTCTAATCTAAGTGACACTAAATATTATGAAAATTTATCCATTTTGTGTTTTTTAAAATCACGATTCTGAACGTAGTCGGATACCTTAAAATAAAATGTATTTTTTCTAACAATTTAGATGAGACACATGATTTTTTATGGATTGAAATGTACAATGATGGGGCAGATAAAACTGAATCTGATGATATTCTGGCAGATATAATGCAAGGCACAAATATGTACTTTTAATATTATCTATTAATGAAAGTTCACTTTTTTAAATAAAAATAATTTATATATACATAGCAATTTAATTTTTTTAAAGCTCATCATCTCTTTAATTTTCGGTCTATCGTTTTCATATACGGCATTTAACGCGCACCCGGACATTTCGATCTTTGATTTGATGTTTTAAGTTCGTCACATACACGGATTAAACAGTAATTTGAAAACCCAATTAATTCTTTGTATAACCAAGGTAATACTAGTATTTAGGGGCAGTGTCAGAAAGAGAGGTGACACCCCATTTAATGCGTAGTTTATTCCACAGAATCGATTTGTAAAATGACCGCTTGATTTCAATCTCCTCGTTTTCTGCTTCCAATGGACGAGTGTAAAAGGGGGCGTAGATGGCGGTAAGAAGATACTTCTATACCCGGTGTGTGCTATCTAATGTAGTTTGGACTCAATCCAAGTTCAGATTGTTGTGAGTGATTAATAAGTTTCGCAGTGGAATTCCGAAATCGTATTTCCGCTTCAATTTGGCAACTCGAAAAGGGTCGAAATATATATTTCTGGAAAACTCTATTTAAACTCTCCCGGCTTATTTCCATTGCAAAATGCATTGGATTTAGCAGTTTTATCGATTACGGTAGATAACGGAAGACTCATTGTGATAAAAAATGAATCATTTACTATTTTTAGACTATTATAAATATAGAGCGATTTTGTATATTGCAAGAGTTGTAATTTCTATTACAAGAATATCAAGAGAGATTTTTATCTAAATTTGATTGGTATATTTTCTGCGTTATGCACTTAAATAAAATTTTATTCAATGGTTTTTTCTAGAAATTCATCTAAATAGAAATTAATTTTTCTAATAAATTAAAAAATATATATATATTAAATATGTTTCTTTCTAAATTCAAAATATTCTAAATATTCAAAAATATATTTCACATAAAAAGTTAGTTATGATATAATAAATCAGTATGCGTGTATATAAAAAATTTGTCTGTGCCAATCGGTATACTTTTTTTTCCTACCATAAAGATAATATATCATAACACACTTAACAATGAAATTGAGAAAAAAAAAAGATTAGCTTTAACTCCAGAAATATATTGGCAATCCTATGTACACAATGTAAACTCGAACATCGAAAATTCCTGCGCAAACCTATATTTGTAGTTTTTGTAGGTCTATAGTTCAAGTTAGACGTTTGCTTTGTTTGACTAATTCGGTGATTTTAACCAAGAAAATACATTAAATATGCTCGACGAAATATTTAAGAATATTTTAATTGGTGAATTATTTTTCACTTTACTTAAGAAAATTGTAGTGTTAGAAGGAATTTTAATTAGATATGTGCTTTTATTCGACTTTCATTTATTTATACACGAGCAGAAAAATTAATGAGAAAGCTAATGCAACAGCATGTAAAAAAATGTCCCAAGTGGGCTAAAATGTTACCATTAGATCCTGATGAAGCAAGGGCATTGGATAAATAATTAAAACTATCAGAAGTTCTAAAAATAAAAATGAATAATATTGAAAAGTTAGCTTCGAGAGCAACAGCACATTAAACTGAAACCTAAGGTATAACTTACGGAAACATTTCAGATGTAAACTGAGACTTATGGAGGTTACGCTTGATGCATCAGTTGCATCAGTGGTTTTCAGGAGGAAGGGCAAAAAAGATAGCCTGTGGGTGTCCAAGGTGACAATCACGCCCAAAAACACATCAAATTCTGATAGGTGGTTCCCCCCACATCATTGGACGTTGTTCACCAATACAACCATAAACCCCAAAAAAATATTTCGTAAAAAAGGTAAAAATTATTTTTGGGGGGGTGATAGAGGGTTTTTTTACACCAAGACAATACATCCCTCTGTCCTATCGTCAAGAGTATCTGACAGGCAAAAGGCCCCCAGGATTTTTTTTTTATTCCTACAGAAATAATGTTTAAAAGGGCCATTTTACCAAACAAAAGGGGTTAAGGCAAAAAGGAAACCCCGGGGCGTTTAAAAACCCCCGTTCCCGAACTGATACCAGTAGATTGGGATAAAATTATTTTGACTGCTGTCGAACATTTCACCCTTTGTTCATCCGAGGTTGTTTTTATTTTTGTGAAGGACTTTTATTGTTTTGTTATTGGTGGTGGTGTTATATAAAAAACAATCCTCAGTAGTCAAACGGAGTCGAAACCCCCAAAAAGACCTTTGGCCCAACCCCGCGGTCACTGCGCCTTTTTTTGCCCTTACTGCGGGGTGAGAGAACACCCCAAATTTTTTAACACGTGTATTTAATTATGAAAATAAAAATTAAGTCATTATGATACATATTTATAAATACAAGATGTTTTTTTATTTTACAAAAAAAAATTAAAATTTTTGCACAAATGAGACTAACATTAATTTTTAATAAACATACAAAATTTTTACTTTAAAACAAATAATTTTATTTTTTTCACAAACCAGTATATAAAAAGTATATCCAGTAATAAATATCCTTTAAATAAAATAAATGTAGAAAGTGGGAAAATAAATCTTTTTCCCAACATTTAAAACGATTTATACTTTGTAACTTCTCGCTGGGTTCTCAGCCCCCCAGATAAACTTTTGGGGTCTTTTAATTAATCGTTGAAAAAAAAGGGAATCTTAACCCTGGGTTCAATGATAAAATGGGCAACAGAAAAATCAGGTTCTGCACATTTTTAAAATCATGGGGGGTTTTTTTCATGTTGCGGGTTTTAAACAGAAACCCCCGAGCGGTGATCGCGGGTTAAAAAACCAATACCAGGGGGGAAAGAAAAAAGTGGTCCTCCGTCAAAAGATCAGCCCAAAGATGTGTCGGAGACTTTCAGTCTTGGGAAAAAGGCAGAATTTCCTGCCTCCATAGAAGGAAAGGCTTTTTATGTGGCCACTTTTAAATTAAATTCAGTCTGGGCTGTTGGTAGAATGAGGGGTAGAAACATATAGGTCCCTTAAATGTAGGAATCTTTTAAGTAGAAATGAGGATCCTGGATGTTTGCTTTCATATCAGTGAGGGTTTGGGGGGAGGGTGTCCTCCACCCCTTTAAAAATTTAAATTTTAAACCCTAGTTGATGTTCGAGTTGGTAAGGGTTGAAGAGATAGGGGGGCATTAAAACCCCCTTTTTTAACCAGGATCGGCTTTTGTTTCCAAAGATTTTCATGGTAAATCCACTAGAAATAAAACATCATGGGACCTCATATTTGTCTAATTTTTTAAGTATAGAGACGCCAGCTTTGTTCCGTTGGATACAGTTATAAAGATTTTGGGAGAACTGCGATATCAGAGACGATCAAAGGTTTCCAAAGTTTGTTTCATTAGAACGCCTCAAAGCCGTTTATTAAAATACATTCATTTTAAAAGATGGAAAAAGTCTGGGTTACGTTGGAAAAAAGAATACCTCTTTTCCCGTTTTTTAATGTAAATGCTACCCTTGATCCCCTCAGTTTGCTGCCGTCGATATATCTTAATGGCATTACTGGGGTTCCTAATGATTCAATTTTAACAGCCTAAAAGACCGGAATCAAATCCTTTCGACAGGGAGGGGAAAGTCGAAATGCCATTTTGGTATTCTATTCTCCCAGCTGAGACAAGACTTTAGAGAGTAAAGGGCCCAAAATCACTAAAAAGGAATTGTAGATGTTGAGCCCTTTACTGAAGCCTTTTCTTTAGTCTCTGATTATTGTACCAGTTGTTAAAGATGTAGGTAAGTTTTGATGTTGGGGTAGCTAAGAGTTTATTGGTATTTGGGGGAGGTTGGCCTTCTTCTAGTTCTGAGAGGTTGAAATCAGCCTTTTATGTGATTTTTCGGTCATTTGCCAAACCTTTTGAATTTTGCGGGGCTGGTTGGGTTTTTTCTAGTTTGTCTTTTGTACAATGCTTTTGTAACGCCATTTGAAATTACAAGGATTTTCTTGCAAACTGTGGATATGCTGTTAAGTACTCCATTAAAGTGTTCCACGCATGTTCGATTGTTTTAGTCCAAAGAACCTTGAAAGCAAATTCATACATTTGTTTTCACTCTTAAACAATATTTACACAACCAACGTAAGATGAGGTGTTGTGTTGTCGTCCTTAAGATGGATTGTGTAACCATAGTAACTCCAAAAAGACGTGGAAAAAAAGAATCTCCATGAAATAGCGAATATATTGATAAAATCTTCTTGGAGAATAGGAAAGCAGTACAGATTCCTAAACATGAACACTAACTAACAGAAAACTCTGCTATTTCCAAAATGGTTCCATTCAATGATGCGAAGTTGATACATGTCCTTCATTTATGTTGCAAGAAAGTTTTCATAATTGCTATTTGGACTACGTTTTCTTTCATCTTTAAACAGTACTCTGCCACATTGCTGTTGTATTCCGATACAAACTCAGGAAATACCGCATCCATAGAGAAAACGTAAGGGTTATCAGGAATATTAAATTTCTGTAGAGGTCTGAAAATATAAACAATTTTCAAACAGGTATTGTTCTTTGAAATTTAAATTAAACAACTCGAATCTTTTACACAATATTTATAAATGAATGGGGCTTCAGAAAAGTATAAAATGTTTAAATTCTAATCATAATTTTAAAAATTGTAAGCCTATGAAAGTAAGAAACTTTTCTATAAGAAATATTTATTAAGTTTTATGTCGTGCATGCTATTATCTAAAGTAGTAGCTTTAATTACTAGTTATAAGTTGGTTTATAAAGTTAAATGTATTCTTATTACACTGTAGCTATTTTTATATAAATAGAATAATAATTTACATATTTTAATTTATAAAAAAATATATTTTAAAAAAATATTTAAAAAATTGCAATATTTTACAAATATTTTGAAATACAATAGATATATAATATTGAAATTAGGTACGGTTTAAAGAGTATGATGCACTTTATAATTATATTAAGTTTTATGCATCAGAGTCTACTATTTTAGAAAATAGCGTGCGCAACGCAAAAAATACTTAATATTTATTATAGAATTTTCCTATGCTTATGATTTTTAAAATTATTATTATATTTTAAGCATTTTATACCTTTCTGAAGCCCCATTCTTTTATAAATACTATGCAAAATATTCGAATCATTTAACTTAAATTTAAAGAATTATACCTGTTTCAAAATTGTTTATATTTTCAGACCTCTAGAGAAATTTAACACCCCTGCGGCCTCTTAATGGTATACAGTGTATAAGCCAAAGTCCCGAGTGTCACGTATGAACATAGCTAAGAGGCTATGTTAATACGTGATAATGGTCGTCCAAGATTCTATTGAAAGGACCTTGCAATTTCACTGCTGTCTACCGACTGTGACTTATCATCACCTGTAAGAAAGTATATCATTCGTTCGCCTTTATGATTGCAAGGGGATGGCCATAAGGGATCTAATACTCATGATCCCTTAGGCCATGAGCTACAACTCATGATAATTAAAACTTTTATAAATTATGAAATGATTTTTTATAAACCACTAGGTATAACTTTAACATCATAAAAACATTTACAATCATAAAACATGTATAGTATTAAACAATTTAAATTTACAATTGTTCAATTGCTGAAACAAATATATAAATTACTCAAATTACTTTTGTTTTTTCAAATGAGTGCATATTGTAAAAAAAAGACTGCTTAAAATTAAAATAAGCAGTGAAAAAAAGAAATATGTATAACTGTGAAAAAGAAATTTATAAGAAGTCGTATTATTTCATATTTTAATTTACCATCCAGTTGTGATAATATCAAAGCTATAATAGTGTAATATTTATTTAAATAGTCATTAATTTTACTGTTTAATACTATGTTCAGTGGACAATTATCGATAAAAACATGTATAGCAATAAGAAAAGAACTCCAGACAGAATTGAACTTCATAAATTATACATAATTGTCCTCTCATTCAAAGAATGTCACAAGAACATATTTAATGAATACTATAATACTTTATTTTCTGCTTTTTTCAATGATGGCTATCTTTTACATTATGGTGAACACTGGTTTGAATTTACTTGAAAGAAAATGGATTTTTTAAATTTTTTTTTTATTTTTATTTTATCCTATGTAATATGGGCTCCCCGGTTCAATAAAATACAATATATGTGGAGTAAAAAAGGGAAGAATATAAAGATCTTTTTTCTTGTTTTAGTTTTTGTATGTGTCATCGTTATTTCCTACAATAATTATTTTGCGTTGAGTTATTCTTTAAGAAAATCCGAATGATATTCATTTTTTTATTTAAAGAAATTAGTTAAATGTGTATCGGATACAATAAGGCATCTTTTTTTTTTTTACAAACATTTGTAAGACTAGATTTTTTTTATGAAAAATGCATATTGAAGTCTGTGAAAAAAATTCCATTATCTATACAATCCTTGTACATTAATTGGCAAGACGGAAAAAAATTACAAAGCAAATAATAAAAAATATGTAGATACTTCGATTAGCTTACATTTAATATAACTTCATTTTTTCTTAAATTATAAATCAGTTTTAAGAAGGAAGCATTGAATTTAATTTTGGAGTAAGTTGTTATCTTGAATCGGGTTATTTTTCTTTCATTTATTAGGGAAGGAATTAAAAAGATTTTATGTATTTTTTTTGAATATAAAAAACTTTATTTATTTCTATATCGATATCAAATTTAAAATATATCTTGAACATTAAAATACACAGGCTCTGTTATAAGGACAGTGTAATTTAGTAATATTTTTGATTATGAAGAAAAATTATAAAACAGTAATATTAAGTCAAAGAAAACTAAAAAAAAGAAGAAAGAAAGATTAATGTTAAAATCAAAAATGATACTTATGCACTATTCCATCGACCGATTTCCCCTCATAGGAAAACATAGCCAAGTTAAATTATGTCGCCAAATACTGTCATCATATGATTGGATAATATTATTCTGTGTGCACATGTGCGGAAGCAGTGTTCAACTATTGTCTGCATATCGTAGCATTTGATGACGTATTTTCTTTTGATGAATTTATTAACGGTGTTACGACGGTGCATAGATATGAACCACACACAACTATACAGGTCTAGCTTGAAGATTAGTGTAGGCGACTCGCTTATGGGTTGGAGACAGTGCACGTGGCTTTGGGGACATTGTCCAATGGTTGGTCTCGGGTCTACAATGCCAGTATGTCAGTAAGCCATAATAGACATAACAGTGTTCCTTTGTTTGACAATTGATGGGTCTGTCTGACTGAGAAGACTGACGCCTCGGAGGACGGTGGGATAAAATGTTTCAAAGAAAGAATAACGATGTGGTGGACAAAGTTTCCAGATGTGCGTATGAGCTGTTAGCTGCCAGTGCATTCAATTGTTAGGTCCACGCCAATAGGGCACTAATATGTCTGAGGGCTGTGTGGAGACTTTTGTAGACTTGCCAATGAGAAATGACGAGGGATGTGTAGTGGACCCAAACCTGGAGTTACAAACGGGTATTTTCTGGTGAGAAAAAAAGATCGAGATTGAGATGAAAGCGAATTTTTTCGAGAGTAAGAGGAAAGAAAAGAGGATGAACGCCGGTCGCTTTGAGGAAGTATCTAGCGGAACTACCGAGAACTGTGGGAAGTGTCCTTCTGACAATGCAGGGATGTGTGGGAGACTGAATGCCAACGTCTGAAAGAGACTCATCATACTAGCCTGGCGCAAAGAGACATTTCCATGTCGCATTATTAATAATTATTTATTTGAGCAAATAATTTCAAATTTTATTTCTACTATTTTCTGTGAGCTCATCAACACTACCCCTTCACGACGCCGCAATGGTATTATAATACATAAGTACCACAAAATTAGCAATATGTACACGATTGACTGCCTATTTTGAAGTAATAGGTAAGACTCGTGTTTTCAGGTGGTAAAATACCTAAAAAATTTGAGAATCAAGAATTATACTGAATAAATACAGAACAAAATTCCACTTTTTACTGATGTCATTAAGGCTTTTAATTTTTTTTAACTTATTTAGTTTAAAGTGTTAATAATTTTTAAACGTTTCGCAATCTGAAAACTAAATGATTTATTCAGATTTTATTCAAAACTTACATTTATAGATTTTTTTTTATCATTTAATTCCCATTAAAATATTTAGGATCTTAATTAGCAGCAAAGAAGTTAATTAAAACCAGTTAATATTCGTTTTTGTTTTTCGGAAATTTTTCCAGATTATTTCCCGCATTGCTTCTTTAATGATCCCAAACAATAAAAAAAAAGAAAGAAGAAAGAAACAAGTAATCTGATTCCTGTTTATTTTATAGATTTTTTTCCCTTCCTTTTCTTGCTACTAAAAAGCTTCCTTATTTTTAAATCTCAACGTAAAGCATGTAATTAACATGCATGTACTTTTAAAAATGAGATGTTTCTAAAATTTGCTCTTTACCAAACTATGTAAAAAAGTATCAGCAATGTAAGTATTCTTAAAAAATACAAGATGATCTTGATCCCTTCTTAACTTTCCATCTCAAAACTTAGGGAAAATCATAATTTGAAAAAATAGTAGGAAAGGCTTGAGTAGCTTATCTAAGTTCTTACATTATTTATCAAATATTATGAATAAAAGTTTTCTATACAGAGCTAGCTTATATATTTTAAAAATCTTCCTTTTGAAATCCTTCTATACCGATGGTAAGGGCTTTAAGTGTACTTAGAGGAGAATCTATCGTGAAATTGAATTCGTGAATCATTAACTTGATTTATCTTGGTTTTTAATTCAACATAACTTTTAATAAATGAACTTTCCGTGAAAGATGTTTTGTGAAGTTATAGAACTTCAATACATTTTGAACTTTCAATCATTAATAAAGTGCAGTTGAACCTTGTAGCTTATAATGTTATTATAAAATGTAAATACTGTTTTTGTAAATAAAAAGATTTATCTTAGACGACATTAATCTCTTAGACGTTTATACCCTTTACCTTTTAATTAAATATTCATCCTTTGACTATAGGAATCCTTTTATTTTAATTCTATGAATGTTTTAAAAAAATGATAAGTTGCAATATATAGGTGTTAACAAATATTTACTGAATATCTCATTTTTAAACTCCATTTTCACATTAACATTTACAATCGCCAACTGCTTCTAGATCTTCATATGTATAATTTTTTACTTATAATGGCTTATATTTATAATTAAAAATGCATTTTAATATATTTTAAAAATCACATGCTTATGATTTATTTAAGGTATCCGTCTACGATCGGAACCGTGATTTTGCAAAAGCGTGTAAATGGTTAATATTTATGATATTTAGTTTCACTTAGATTAGAATACATGTATAAAATTGCTTTAAGGACATTATGACAAAAAAAATTACTTAAATACAATATTTTGGCAAAAATTAACTTAATATTTTTCCAAATGTTCCCTTTTGTAAAATTTATTGTATTAATATTTTGCCTGTATTCAGCACAGACCTCTGTACAGAGGCTCAACTAGAATTTTTGAAATGCATAACTTGGAAGTCGATTTATCCATGTTTTACGAAAACCGAAGGGAGAAATTTTAAGAAAATACGCCGATAATTAATTCAAATGGTTGTAACTGAAAATAATTTGAATTTTTCAAAAGTCATAGTGGAGCCTCTGTACAGTGGTCTGAGCTATATACAGGCAAAATATTAATACAATAGAAGCATTTTTTACAAAAGGAGAGCATTTGGAAAAAAGGTTATTTTAAGTTAATTTTTTGCCAAAATATTGTATTTAAATAATTTTTTTTGTCATAATGTTCTTTAAACAATTTTATACATTTATTCTAATCTAACACTAAATATCATGAAAAGTATACATTTATGCGCTTTATTAAAATCATGGTTCCGAGCGTATTCGGATACCTTAAATTATATCCTGTTTGTCAGTGAATATTGAAATACACTCTTGTGTGAAGTAATATCTGTCAAAAAGTTAATTAATGCTCGAAAAAATATGTGTGGTATGACCAAGTGCAATCACACGAAATATATAAGAAAATCTGCTGAAAATCATTAAAAGAAGAGTAAAAAAAAATATCATTCTGATCTGGAATATAAAACTATGTATTTCCAGAAGTAATCTAAATACATTTGCTATAAAAATATGATCAGACAATGCATTTAAACGTTGATACTGCCTGTCTTTACACAAGTGTAATTATTCATTTAATTAACCAATTTAATCTACTATAGGCTATCAAATACAACAATGAAATTATGGAAATTTTACCGAATGAATTTATTTAATTTGTTTTCATTATTAATGGTTACAATAAATAGAAGAGATTTCAAAGACTTATAGAGTTCAAGTTAGAATAAAATTGTTTTTATTTTCATATATTCCTTAACCATCAATGTGAAACCGTTTTCAATTGCCGTAAGCATCACTATCACATGTTAATTATTATTCTTATAAAATTGGTTATTTTCTGAATTTTTCTTAAGCAAATATGTGTCATAAATAATGAGACGTTTCTTGCTTATACATTCAAATCATTTCTGCTTAAAAATCCATAGAATTATTAAAAATTATTCATCTACGATTTCTCCAATTCTCAGTGCTATTTTGTAATAAGCTTATTTAAATTTTAAAGTATCCGACTATATGTTCGGAACCGTGATTTTGCAAAAGCGCATAAATGGATAATTTTCATGATATTTAGTGTGACTTAGATAATAATACATGTATATAATTGTTTTAAGGACATTTTGTCAAAAATAAATATTTAAATGCAATATTTTGGCAAAAGATTAACTTAGAAAATCTTTATTGAAAATGTTCCCCTTTCATTAAAATGCTTCTATTATAATAATATTTTGCCTGTATATAGCTCAGAACTCTGTACAGAGGCTCAACTAGAATTTTTGAAATGTATAACTTAGAAATGGGTTTATCCATATTTTACGACAATTGAGGGGAGCAATTTTAAGAAAAACGCCAATAATTATATTTCAATTGTTGGAAAACTCTAAAAAATAAGGGAATTTTTTCAAAATTCTAGTTGGGCCCCTGTAGAGAGGGTCTGACCCATATAAAAGGAAAAATATTGTTGTAATAGAAGCTTTTTTTAAAAAAAGGAAAATATTTTAAAAAAAAATTTTTCCTAATTTAAATTTTTACAGTATATTGTATTTAAATAAATTTTTTTGGGCCCCCAAAAACCTTTTAAAAAAATTTTTTTATGTATGCATTCAAATTTTAAAGGGAAAAAAAAAATAATAAAATTTATCCATTTATGTTTTTAAAATCAGGGTTTCCAAAACGCAGTCAGGTCCCTTTTAATAAAAACTTTTTAAAATTTTTAATGTTTTTTTTTAATTTAATTTGTATTATTTTTATACGAAGTTTTATTCATTATTTCTTGGCTGCTAACGAAATTTTAAAGCGCCCCATTATAGAATATTGTTAATTATACGCATACGTGTGTTTTTCATGTATTATTTTTCAGGTTAAATTATTTGGTTTGATAATATTCCAGAAGGCTAGAAAATATTTTTGGAGGGATAGAAATTTTTCACTAATTTAAGGGTATTTTTTGGGAAAAAAAATAATAACCTGTATTAATTCAAACTCTCATTTTTTCTTATGTGTAATATTTAATTATAGTACCATGCACTCTCGGCATGCATAAATGCATTGCAATTTTCTACATATTGAAATACGCATCTGTTAGAAATATTTGTATGAGAATACATTAAAAATAAAATAACTTATAGTGCAATTCCTGTTCTCCAATAAAGAATAAAATTCGGGAAGCGCCATTTTAGCTAAACAAAAGCCTGCAGCAAACATTTTCATGCATTACAAATTATTTGCAAGAATGCAGACTCGTCAAAAAGCCTTTTTTTCTCTTGTTAGAAGAATAGTTCTTCAAATACTTTTATGGCGGGCAATATGGAATACGATGACTCCATTAATTAGCTGTTCTCAGTGGCTGCCTTTGTGCTGCCATTATGCTCTAGAAAAGATGACTGCATTTATCTTTGTTTGAGGATGAGTCACACACTTATTTTTCTTTTCGCATTTTCGTGGCACTCGCTCTTTCAAAGCTTTCCCTTTCCTGGAGGCTTGCTTTGAATCATTCTCCCTTATCTTCCTTTTTCGTTCGATATGTCCTTCGTTTCTATTTGAAATGGCAGAAAGAGCTTCACAATATCGACAGTGATTCCTGCTTTCGAATGTCATCCTTTATTCGACTGTCACTTTTGTTGCAGACGACGCCAGATTTTGAGGATTTCAAAAAAAAAAGTTTTGTTTTACAGAATGAAAAAAAAAAAAAATGGAATATAAAGAATTTCGAATGTTTCCCCGAGAATGGAAAGGAATCAAAGTTGAAGTTCTTAGTTTTTGGGAAATAATTTTTGAAAAGTTTGAAAAAAAATTTTCGGGTCATTAGATGCGATCTTTTTTTTGAAAAAAAAAATTTGTATTTCTGGGCCAAAAAAAGCAATATGAAGTGTCAAATGAAATAAAGTGCTTGGAGTTTCTCTTATCATTGTTTGAATCCTGAAATAAAAGCAGGATGTACGAAAAAATAATATAGATTTTCCCCCTTTTTAAAATCCCAGAGAAAATATATACTTTATCAAGATATTTTATATGACAAAAATATCCGAGGATCAATATTTTACTGTAAATTCTACTAATATACAGAGCAAAATATGCAAAAAAATGTATCTATATTTTTGTCTTGCTTTTAAAATTAATACATATCTGACTGGACGGATATTATCAGATAGCTTCGACAAGGAATTGTTTTTTCAGTTCCCCCGATCCTTTTTTATGTATATATTTATTGCAAAATTAGCCTCTTTTTTACTCAGATGACTTAAAAACAAATTACTAATAATTACGATTTGAACGGACAAACAACATTTATAATACATGAAAAGTACTATTCGAAGTTCGAATTTTCTTTTATTGTTTATAAAAGAGATAGAGATTATTTAGATTTAACTAAATTAAAAAAAAAAAAAAAAAGCAGATATTTTAAAAAAAATTTTTTGTCTTATAGCAACCCTTGCCTTGTATTCCGGCTTTGGGTAGACCTCTGTTTATCTAATATTGATTTTTTGCAAGTTTATCAACTTAAATATATTTTTGACAGCTGGCATAAAGCTAATTACTTTAAAAGATTTAAATTTGTAACTGTAGTGAAGCATATTGTTCAAAACTTAGGAAACACATGTTAATTAAATAAAAATTTGATTAATACTTAAATTAAAAGATAAACAAATGCTTGTAATGGGTGGGAAGAATCTGGTGCTTCAATAACAAATTTCAACATTTGGCATCAATCTTGTCTGGTATAATCCAATTCCTTTGGGTTAGTAGTGCCCGCTGTTTTTTTTGTTGTTTTTGTTGTTTTTTTAAATTTTGGAAACTATAACACATTAAAACTCCTGCCCTGGAAAAAAATTAAAACGTTTTCAAAATACTCCATATTTCGGGATAAATAACAGGTATGTGTGTGTCTTTTTAAAGCCAAAATTGTTGACACCCGTTTCAAAACTTTACTTTAAAATCTATGTTAGTGACTATTCCGATTAATTCCTCTTGTAATATAACGGTTTTTTTTAATGTTGACATATGAATTAATTTCTTACTGTGGTAGTTATCACAGTCAAAGCATTCCCAAATCTTGTTTCAAAATTTGAAAAAAGGGCATTTGAATGTTGAACGTAGGTTAAAACGTCATTTTTCTGGCAGATTGTCTGTGGACAATTCAGAAACTAGGAAGATTCACGACATCCAATATCATATTCA
>BMAV01027068.1:0-17531 GCA_019973955.1 Trichonephila inaurata madagascariensis
AAGTCACTTTACAGAGTTCTTATTTTAACATCTGCATGAATAGATATCTCTTAGGATTTGATGAAATCCCAATTTAATCTTTTCCTGCGACATATAAACAAAAATCATGGTTGCCAATTCAGCACCTACGACAGTGCAATTCAGGGTTGCCAATGTGGTGAGTTATCTTCAAGTTGGCTTAGTTGAGATAGTTCGTAAATACCGAAAAAGTAATGATACTTATAATGTTATCAACATGAGGACATGATTAAATAAAATAAGAGTAATCGAGTATAATGGAAGGGATACAAAGATTTTCGATTTTCATTTTAATTGATTATCAAATTATGGTTTTAATCAATATTTTTTTGGGAAATTTTTTTAAAAAGCGTAGTTAATGAACTTATTTTATAATGCTATTAATAATATACAAAAAAAAAAATTTAAGTCAATTCCTACACAGGTCAACAAAAAATTTTTTTTTTTTAGTTACTTTGTATTAAATAGTTACAATTAATAGAAATATGTATATACTTATGAGACAAAATCACAATATTAAGTGGCAAAATAGAAAGCGATTTTCTTTGCTATTTTCTATTTTCCTTTCTATATATGGTGTTGGACTATTTTTTGTTTGTTATTATATTTATTCATTAAATAAATTTATTTATTCTAATAAAATAGTATAGTAAAAAAAAAAGAAATCATATTCACAGAAATTAGCCATCCCAGGTGGGATTCAACCACGACCTTTTTAGATTAGAAGACCAATGCGCTATCATTATGCTAAGACCAACGAAGTTTTTCTTTCTATTTTATGATGTTCGACTATTAGATTTGTGTTTGTTATTTTTTTATTCAGTTTTTTAATTTAATTAAGAATTATTATTTGGAAAAACTGTTATATCATCAAGTGCCATCCACTAAAAATTTTTTAAAAAATGTATTTGAAGAATGGATCAATAGAAAGTATTTTATCAACAATTGAAAATTTGAGCAAGATTATATATATATATATATATATATATATATATATATATATATATATATATAATATAAAATTATATATAAATAATATTTTTAAAGGGTTTTTTCTTCCACGTGTTGTATTAGGCTTAACTTTTCAAACTTGGGTTTTTTCTATTATGTCGAAAATTCTGATGTACAGGAAGGTTGGATCCATAAAGCATTGTAACCCTAATTCGCTGGCTAATTCAGTGGGAACTTTAGAAATCATAATAGGTCTCAGTTTAGTCCGAAGACTTTTTTTATCTACATTTGTTGTGTCTGATGAATTCCAATTTCTTCCTGCCTTAGCACTGCAGGTTCTAGTACTTATTCACTTTTATTATATATATATATCTGTGTATGTGTGTGTGCATATATGTAAAATCAAATTTTAAACCCTTTTTACCTATTTGATGAGACCGCTGTAACCAGTGGTCAAGGTAGCGGACTCGTGGCCATGTCATGAGTTGAGCCCATACCACAGAAGACCCACCGTGCAAGGGGCGAGTACGTTAAATCTGTTGAGTCTTTCCATTGGTGTGGTGTGGTAGTTAAGGAGGTGTGCTGGTTCAGATGTCGTCCTCGTCACTGACCATGGTTCAAAATGAGGGTTCGTTGCCAAAAGCCCTCGTTGTAACTGAACAATTGTGACGTTAATATTAACTCACTCACTCACTCGATATTTGATATAAAAAAAACTTTTACTAAGTGTAAAGATACGTAAATATTCATGAAGGTTAATCAAATTTTATGTTTTCCCTTGCATATTATTCGGCATTAAAATTATAGACATTTTCATAAATTATATATTAGCCTTCCTCGTGCAAAATTTCTATATTTCCAATTTTATTTATAAATTTTCACACCCTTGTTCGAACACGAATTCCAAATCGTGTTCCCCTCATTCTAACAATTCAATTCAACATTCCAAATTCTATTCGAAAACAAAAAAAAAGATGGCGAGTTCTGCTCTTCAAGAAGTTTGTTTTCATTTGAGTAAATTAAAGCTCAAACCAAACAGCACGTATCATTCTCTGCAATTTTCCTCAGCACCAAAATTAAACCAGTGGTCATTCGAAATATTTGCGTAACAAAAGGGGTGTACAAAGCGAGGCATTGTTGGCTCCCGCCCCTCTCGGACCTTTTGTTGTCGAACTTCATGATGAGTGGGATCGTGAAAAGGATGAAACGCAATTTCCCATCGTTCTCATCCACCAAGAAGCGACAAAAATGTCAAGGCTTGAATATTCGATTTCGAACCGCCCGCAATGACCCGAATTCTGAAAAGAAATGAAGCGCCGCTTTTCGATTTAAAACAAAAATGAAGTGCCGTTTGGATGTGTTGGGAAACCGTTTTCCCAGGTTCATAGGCCTTCTTTTAAATACGATTTTCAAAAAAAAAAAAGACGTTCTTGAAAAAGTATGAGCTTTATGATTGCGTTTTTCCCCTACCTGTGGGGAAATTTTTTCATTTGTTATATAAATGGGAATCTTTTTGCCTTCGGGATTGGGTTTTTTCATTCTGCATTATTTTTTTTTTTATTCTATAAAAAAATTAAGGGTTTAAAAGGGTTAGGTAATTTGCTACAATGCACCTCTTTTTTCCCTTTTGATTTTTTAACGCGTTTTTCTTGAAATTTTACAAAAAAACAAAAAGAATAAAAAAATTTTAAAAAAAATAAGGAAACTAATTTTAGGGGCGATCAAAAGGAAAAGTATAAAAATTTTTAAAAAACACCTTATTTTTTTACTTATGATAAAAATTCTTCCATTTTTTTTCTTTTTTTTAAATTTTTTTTTTTTGAAAGGGTATCCAAATTTTTTTATCTATAAAATTCTAAAAAATAAAATTTAAAACTCTATCAATCTTTGAAAAAACCCTGACATTGTTGACTTAAAATAAAAATACAGGGGAATTCAATGGGAAGGTAAAGGATTACCCAGAATGAAGGGCCCAAAAAAAGTCTTCGTGCTCAACCAATTTAAAAAAAGAAAAGGGGGGCCAAATCTTAAATGGATTGATGTTTTTGAAAAAAACTCCCCGGGTTTTAGAACTAGGAACTAAAAACACTAGTTTTGGGAAAAAGGCTGACTCAAAAAATTTTTAGAAAAACCACCTCCTGGGCTTTTCCAAGGGAAGGAAAAAATTATAAACACACACACACACACACACACACACACACACACACACACACACACACACACACACACACACACACACACACACACACACACACACACACACACACACACACACACACACACACACACACACACACACACACACACACACACACACACACACACACACACACACACACACACACACACACACACACACCAAAACACACCAAAAAACCCCCCCCAATTTTTTATCAGGGAACCCGTAATATCAGATTTATCTGTACAAGTTATTATATTTTTTTAACCCTTTTTACCCTTTTGCCTTTTGTGTATATATATTTGGGGGATTTTAAAAACTTTTTTTTTTCAAAGGAATTTTTATCATTAATCCTTTTTTTAAAAATATAACTTAAAAAAATAAAAAAAAACAAAATTTCCTTTAAAATAAATTTTTTATTTCCTTATATATATAAAAAACCCCGGCGTATAACCCCCCTATACTTTTTAAACTGTAATTTTTAGTTTTTTAAAAAATATTCGCTGTATAACGTGCACCCCTTTGTTTTACGAAGAAACCTGAAATGTACGCTCGAAATGCCCTTACGTTTTGAAGTAATTTATTCGAGGTATCATTTCAAGTTTTAGAAAAAAAATAAATTCAAGAATTACAACACTTAAAGTTAAAAAAAAAATTGTCAATTCTTTTAAATAAGCAATATTTCTAAGTACTTAGAAGTCTTTTTTTCTGTGCTCATCTTTTAAAACCTTTTATTTTTTGTAGCCGGCGCAAACCAGAAATTTGGGGCTTTTTGGGGTTAAAAGTGGGGTGTTATAACCCCAGGTTTTTCAAGGATTATTCTGAGAAAAAAGCGTTTGGGGGGGGTTTCGATAAAAAAATTTCAAGAAAAGCGTTTTTAAAAAGTTATTTTACCTGATATATAAAAATTTTTTTCTGACAATTTTGTAACAATCCAAAAAAGGGATTAAGTCAAAATATATTGTTTTATAATTTTCTTAAAAAAAAAAAATTCTCATTTAGAAAAAAATTTTTTCTTTTTAATTCCCGAAAAATCTTTATTTAAAAAGTTGACCATTTTTATATCAAATTTATTGATTTAAAAATAAAGTAGAATGATTAATCTACTTATAATTTCCCAAAAAAGAAAAAGACTAGAAAAAATGTCATCCAAAACAAAAAAAATTATTTCAAATTTTGACTCAAAAAAGGGAATGGGGTTTTAAAAACATCATATTCGGGTTTTTTATCCCCGTGGTTTAAAGTGTTGATGTTCTATATGCCACCCCCACCTTACATGGCAAACCATGGATTAATACGCTGCCGTTCTTTTCTGCTATGGATACTAATGAATACTTTAGGGCAATCCTTCTTTCTTTTGACAACACCTTCCATCATTGCTCCATTCAGACCAAATTATAAAATGGCGCACCCAATCTTATAGTGAAAGCAAACGAACGCTCACGCAATGATTGAGCGTTTATCACTTGCATTTGTAACATCGAATGAAATCATATCTATTCACTTGATGCTCTAACAGTGTCAGAGGTCCATCAAACAAAAGAATGGACCAGCAATGCGGGTCAGTGAAGGATTCCCGGAAATTAATTGAAGTGGAAATCAGAACTATCACACTCCAACTCCACGACTTTTTTCGCTAATTAAGAAAGAAGAGTCGGTTGGCAGGACTATCGTGTAGACTTTTATATTCGCCATTTTGTTTTGTTTTTTTTTTATTATTGTTATTATTTTGGGGAGTTTTAATTTATTTATTCGAAATTCAGGCACGGAGTTGGTGAGGGTGAAAGGTTAGCGATGGTGTGTTGGCGAACGGTGATAATTTATGCGAAATTATTACTCCTGGAAAAATTTTGAGCACGCAATAGAATAGAAAGCATTTTGTTCTTTCGGTGGTGATCTGTTCTTTGTTGATTGTGTTCTTCTTCTTGGCAAGAGAGAGAAAAGGAAGAGTAGGCAGTGATTTAATTCTTTTCTTTTTAAATATTAATGACACAAATTAGAATTTTTCTCCTATCGTCTAAAGATGTCCTATATAATGTTAAAGCCCTCGATTTGCTTGTCTCTCTTTATAATAAAAGTATTTCAGCAAAAAAAAAAAAAGATGTCGTTATTTGAAAAAGATGGGCCAATTAAACATCACTTTATTATTATTTTTTCAGATGTTTTTGTCGCATTTATTCTACAGAAACTTTAATGCGTATAATTACCGGTATTGTGTGACTCAAAACACAATTTCCTGTTGTATTATCAACACATTTTTTTAAATATATTTAAATACATTGTGTTATTTTTAAAATTTGGTGATTAATTCTTTATTAATGGCCTACTTAGAACGGAGATCGTTAAAAAGGAACTTCGTAATTTTGAATCCTAGTCAAAGTAACGAGGGAATGACACTGAACTGTCACGCCACTCTCCTGACTTCCCACTCCGTTTAATATCCAACGAATTTATATTCCTTAGGAAGTTCAAAAATGATTACATATTTCCTACTCATTATGTACTCAAACTTTTTGTTTTGCATCAGAAAAATTAAATATACTTAGTTATGCAGTTTATAAAAAAAAATATTTATAACATTTGTGAAATTTTGCAGAATATTACACAAAGTTTTCAAGATCTTATTCTCCTTTTGTCAATTATCACACAACCTGTTCGAATGAAAACGTTATACTGAGAGAATCAAAAAACAGACTACTAAGGCCGCTTGAAGACCTGTAAATCTGCAATAAATTAACTTATTGTTGTGCATTGATAAACCGTACAGAACTGAAGATATTTGTTCATTTTCAACTCTATGGAGGGGAGCTTAAAAGCCATTAAACAGTTTTGAATTAATGTAACTTTAAAAATGAGTTATATACTTGTGTAATAGGACACAAACAGTTATATATATTCATTGTATAGATTTTAAAGAAAAATAATTCTTCTTATAAGAGCTCCCCCATAGTTGAGTTTTCAACTATAAATTTTTACATAACATTTTCCATAACAGATTGCAATACTTTCCTTTAAATTTCACGTGGAATTTTGGTCTTGAACTGAGCAATGGTTTTAGTGAATTAGAAAAAGTGTGATCTTCCCAGAACAACAAAGAGAATTTTTTTTTTATTCTGTAATGAAAATAACTCACTAAAGTCCAATGAGGGAGAGCAAGGGAACCTAAATATTTGCATAGTAACACAAGATAAATTTTTACATAAGTTTCTGAGTTGTGTATGTTTTTCCATAATTAAAAATTCAAGTTTGGATTTTTCAAATTCTCAAATCAAACCAAAATAATAATAATAATCTAATGTGAACAAAAGTTATTCACATTTCAAATTGTAAAATGACTTTAATCCCATCTTGTATTATAAAAACAAAATGACATTAACTTATAATATGAAAAAGAGGAAACGTATTTTTGGAAAACATTTTCTAATCCAACATTTTATTTGCTTTGCTTATATTTTCTCTTAGATAGTAAATAAAGTAAAGAGATCTTCAACTGTGTGTGTGTGTGTGAATGAGTCTGTGATGTATTCGTAAGTGGAAAAATTTCAAATCTCGATCAAATTTTTATCCAGAAATAAAAAAACTAAAAGATTTTTATCTGACTTTTTTCTCCTTCTTTTCATATGATATTGAATGACAATGCTTATGAACTTCCTCATCATTTGAAAGCGATTCAGAATTGTTGAGGCTTTTTTCAATAATATATATAAGAAATCTAATAATAATAATAACAACAACAACAACAGTAGTGTTACGAATTTTGTGTAAAATAGTGTAAATTATTTGTATTTGGATGTGTAATGCAATTATATTACTCTATGCTATATTTATTTTATGTTAAAATAGTAATATTCACAAGCAACGCCGTCTCTTACGTTTTAATGGTGATTCAATGTGTATACTTGGCAAAATCTTGGTAATAGAGCTAAGTTGGCATCATTTTTAGCGACCATTTTGGTGACTTGGTGACCATGTTGGCCACCATTTTTGGCGAGTTCTCAACCCCATGGATTCTTCTGGAAATTTGTGGAGAAATACACTAATTTCACGATCTATGATGCAAGCGGACTTTTCTCGAAGGATCCGTGAGGCTAAGAATAGGGAGATTCTCGCCGAAACTGAGTCAGTATTGTTTTGACTAACGATTAGTAGTCTTTCCTTGACCGTGAAGAGTCGACTAGCGATCAGCTTGGCTGTTAAGTAGGACGAGTGGTGATTGCTTATAATTTTTCACATACTTGTATTTTAGACACTGATAGTTGTGTCTGAGGGCTGTGAAAGTGTGAAGACCGTCTGAGATTTATTCTGTGAATTTTTCAAAGATTTATTGTCGATAATTTCCATTGCTCTTAAAGAATTGTCTTGCTCTTTGCGACTGATTTGCATAAAATCCTCGAGCCCCGATCAACTTAACAGTAATAATTAAAATAAAGGGAGACTAAAAATACTTTTGTCATAAAGAGAAAACGTAAAAGTCTTGCTTCAATTAGATTTAGGCACAATGTAAGCATAAATATGTATGAAAATTCTTGTAATGTGGAAGTCACTTTTTGTGATGTTTTTAACAAGTTAAAAAGATTATTTCCTAAACAATAATAGTCATTTTTTTTAAAGCTTTTAACGTATTTAACTGAATTTTTTTGGACCCGTATATAACAATTCCATTTATTGAATGCGTGATTGTGATATTTGATCAGAAAAATATTTAATATATTTTTCATCAAAAAAGGAAAGAGTGTAGCATGATTTCTATTCTGTAAAACGTTTTACTCTAGCGCAGCTTTGTATCTTAAGGTATCTGACTATTTGCGACAACTTGTTTTTGAAAAAATGGAGATATGGGGATTTTTTTGTGATTTTTAGATTTATTTAGTATATTTTAAGGAAAAAATCGCAATATTGAAAAAAAAATTATAGTTATTAAAAGGGGAAAAACTGGTGAAAATGTACAAAAAATTACATATATAAACGGAGCCCCACTCTGCACAAAAGTTTTTAAACAAATTCTCAGTTTTTCAATTTTAATGTGTTACTTTGTTATTCAAGTTTGAAATGACTTTCAGGAAAATAGATATTTTAATTTTTACAAAAACTAGAGCGCTCTATTTTAGAGACTATATGAAATTGCTTAAAAAAACAATGATTATATTCACATAAAGGACTGTAAATTTTGAAATAAAACCATGATTGATAAATCTGAAGGTCAAAAAACTTCTACTGTTATGCAAAACATTCACCAAAAATTTCAGCAAATTATTTTCAAAACTTTTTGAGCAATCGCTGTGCCCGTTTGAGTTTTTCGAAAAATAAACAATTTTCGAGTAAAACGCATTTTAAAGTTCGACATCTTGTGTAAAATTATGGCATCTTCTTTTATTAAAACACTTGCAGCTTTTGTTCTAGTGAAAGGAAAATGAAAAGTTTAGTATTTTTATTAAGTTAATAAGATAACCTATAAAATAAAATCATAAAAAAAAATAAAAAAATGTCAATTTAAAAAAATCCTCATTTTAGGTAGTCGGATACCTTAATGAAAAAAAAAGTTTGTAAGAGTATTCTTTGAAATACTCTTTGAAACTATCAAACACTTAAAGCATGTCAGCTGGGTATCAATAAAGTCGACTTACAAGTTTCACTGGAATTCAAATAATTCCTCTTTAGTAAGACACCGTTATTGAATACTTACAGGAAGATGAATGGGCAGAACTTCGAAATCTTTTACATTGATTCAATACAAAGGATCCGCCAAGACTACTACGGGAAACTAGCATTACTGTCAAATATGCCATTCAATGCGTCAACTTGAACTTTTAAATATATCTTAATACTTTCTCTCCGAATGAAAGATGAGCTTTGTTGTAGAATTTTTGGTACAGTGTTACATCATTTTTTTTTAAGCCCATTGGATTTCTTCTAAGAACTCAGGATGGCGTTTGACTTTTTGTAATCAATTAACCCATTTGCTAACCGTCAACGATGCAGGTTTCTGTTTCCGAAATTTTTTAACAAGTCTTTGTTTACCTGGCAGAAAAAGATAAATCAATTTTTAATGACATCAAAACCTCTTCAAAATTTGAGTGTAAAGTATTTTGATGGAAGATGATGAAGTTGTAAGAAGATTTGAATCTAAGAATGAAATTTGGACAGGAGTTTGATTTAAATGGATGAGAATAAGATGAATTATATACTTAAGTTTTTTTTTTTTATTTTTTCACCTTTTAGGATTTTAGATTAATTTTTTTAGATTTTGAGTCTTGAAATGCCTTGCACTGGAAATACATATTTTTAATCTGGATTTATGCACTCTTTTGATTGATGTTATATTGTTCTTTATAATGAGACTTCATATTTTAAAATTTATTTGTGTTTATTTATTTATTTTTTCTCAACTTACCTTTCAAAATTTACAGACGTCAAGGAAATTTCTTGGTAACTGTTCAGGAAGTTTTTAAAAAGAATTAATAATTATCTAGGGTTTCACCGGCTTAAACTTTAAACACCAGTCTATTGTTTTAATTCCACGCTGAAGTTGTGTAGACATTGATTATATATCCATTCGGGAACGTATTCCTCTATCGTGTTGGGCCTCAGAATTCTAGGGGCCCAAAGCCTTACGCCAAGTACGTATTTAACTAATTTATAAAATATTAAAAAGGCAAAATGACTTTGAGGGGGCCCAATATTCTCGATGCCCTAATTTAAACAGAGGTCGGCAACCTTTGGCACGCAAGATACATGTGGCACTTGGAGCGATTCTCATTGGCACTCTACAAAAATTTTGAAAGTTTAAATCTCGCTCTCTCCCCTTCACGCATTTTTTTTAAAGGCTACTTCTAACTTTCAATTCTTGGGCACAAAACGATTTTGCTGAATCTACTTGTATATAGTTTGTATGATTTATATGTTATAGAACTTCTTTCATTTTAAACTGGACAAATGACCTACGTTTAAAGCGAGACAGCCTACTTAATTACACGTGGAAACGTGGTTTTATTGATTTCAATGTGGAGACATCTACACATTTAGCTGCATCAAACCCATTGATTCTTTTAATCATGTTGAATTGGGAGATTATTGCCAGTACTCCCAACAAGCATTGGAATTTTTCAACAGTGGACTTGGGTAATAAATGACATATCTGATCAAGCTTTTTTCCAATAGGTGTCGTTAGGAACGGGAAAGAGCAGGGAGGAATTTGTAACACTCTTGGGTGTTTTAAAAAGCATTAGGAATTCGACCTGTTCCATCTTTAGATTTTTACTTTGCTATTAGTGGTTTTTCCTCTCGCTTTTTTTTGGGGCGATACCCGGTCCTGACAGATAGCAAAAGCTCCATCAATATTTAAAATTTAAATTATGGACGTCTGTTTGAATTTTAAATTGACAGGATCGGTTAGAGAAAAGTATGTCTACTGTGGATACCGTCGCATTTTGGGTGTTTGGTCGGGCAGCTGATGGTTGGTTGGTGGGGGTTGTGATCCCCCAAACCCCCATTCCTCTGTCTTGGATTGGCTCCTTACCCCTGGCTAAAAAAATTTTACAAAGGGAAACCCCCCTGCTCCCACTGGCGCAGCTAAGAGTCCCCCCCTTTTCTGTGGGTTGGGAAGGGGGTTTTTTGCCAGAAGTGGTCAACCCGTGGAACCTTTTTCAGGGAAAAATCCTTCTTTCCTTTTTTGCTCTCTCCTGCTTCTCCTTCTCATCTTCTGGACCGGGGGATTTCCCCGGGACAGTTTTTGGGGATCAAAACCGGGATGTGATTTTTTTTAGGAAAAACAAATGGACAGTGGGTTTTCTCCCGGGGGTTTAAACCCTTTCCCAAAAAGTTATGTTAAAATATCTTCTGTTTAAATAGGACTTTGGGGCTAAAAATTCAATTAAAAACCCGTTGTAATAGAAAAAGAAACATCACTCATTGCTGCGTCATGAAAAAAGTCGGTTTTGAAAACTTTTTTGGTATTAAAAGATCGGGCGAAACTTTACTGATAAATTACACTATTCTAAATTTCTGTATGTCATACCCGGAGCGATTTGGTAGGAAAAATTGTGTGTTCTTTCTCTTTTAGTTCTACATATATATTTGAACAAATCTTTCCCTTTGAAAAAATTTTTGACCCAAAAAAGTTTTTTTTAAACGTTAAAAGAAACGGTTCCATTGGAAGTAAAAATTATCCCCAGAAAACGATATGGGTAGAACTTCAAGGACAAGATTTACATTAAAAGTTTACTTTCTTTATTTAACTATACTTCAGGAATACCTACATTTAATACTTATTTTGATTTTTAAAAATTTTTTTCTTAAGATAAAATAATTCCCTTTTTTTTTTTTTTGGAAAATGGTTATATTTCATGTTGCTTATTTTTATATGTAAAGAAATATCTTTAAATGATACAGAATTAACATATAGTAAAGCTCTAAATCTGTATTTTTAACTTCTATTCCATAATTCTGCAACAAAATTTTGACTCGCCGTTTAAAAATTTCCCCCGCATTACTAAAATCATATTGGGAAATTAAAAGACACGCCACAGCTAAAAAGTAGCCGACCCCTGGATTATATCAATAATCATCAAATAATGTATTTTGATAATTTATTTTAAGATGTTGGGAAAATTACGTCTCTCCGTACTGAAAATCCCGATGCGTCATTGATTGTTTTTAAAGCATTATTCTCTCTCATTGCGTAGAAAAGAATTTGGGAACTTGTAGAAAAATGGACGATCCCTTTAAACCAAAAAGTTAAGTAAATTATCGTTGTTCAGGAAAAAGACAAAAAGGGAGAAAATAGGTTTTGGGGCAATTGCCAATCTAACTAAAAGTAATGTTGGAGCGATATGGAACTTAAGAGGGTAGCACAATGCTTCTCAAAGATTCAATATTTGCGACAAAAAATTCAATCATAGTTTTTATCACCCCTCCATTCAATAACAATGTATTTAATTCAATATCCTTTGAAACTAAAGCTATTTCGACTTTAACCCCTTAAGGGACCGGGGTATAAAAGTTTTGCCAGTCAAACGTTTATTTCCCGGGGGCTTTTATACACGTCTTTTCGAAGTACGATTTTTTCTCTTCACTGCTATCCATAAAATTGTTACGAAAGCTTTGGAATGCAGTAAAAATACCTTGCTAGTGTTTATGAAGGATTTACTTATTTCAGAGGATTTATTATTTTTTCCCTTTTCTCCCCCTTTCCACCGAATGCATCACATATGCAGCAGTATATTCAGCAGTAAAGGGAATAATTATAAGCCGCAAAAGTTATTAAGATGAATGTTAGTTTTTGCACATAATTTTTTATATATGACAAGTCTATGGGGTCATTGGTAATTATTAATGTTGTTCTTAACTTAATAGTGTCAAATTTATTGTCCAGTACGGGTACATTTATAAGTGTTAATATGTATTTTATTTTTTCTTATGTCCAAAAGTATTTTAATTGTTTACTTTCAGTAAAAATAATTTTTAAAAACAGCCTTTTGTTTTAGATTTTTCAATATGCTCGCGCCCCTCCCCACAGTTTGAGAAACGCTGGGGTACGGTGGTGATTCAGGAGTCTTCAGTTTATTGTGTTTCAAAATGAGATGAGGTCCGTCACCAACAGTTCTCATTTTGCTTCTAAAGCAATAGTAATAATCAATCAATCAACCACTTTTAAGAATAAAATACGTCACTAACTTACTCGATTTGAGGACCTACAATATTAATGTTTCGATGACCTTTCCATATATTTGAGAAAGGAATCATTTTAATTCTGTTATTTATTGGGGGAGAGGAGTGGATTCTAGACAAGGTTGCTGAAAATGACTCGGGAAAAAATATAACCAGTGAGTGTTTAAAAAAAAATGTTGATTGTGCATTTAATGTTCAGGAAAATAAGTCATGTGGTCATTTAGCTATTATTTGAAGCATGTTTTAAGTTATTTCAGGTCAAATAATATATTTCTAAAATAAAACTTTAGATTAAACTCTAAAGAGAATAAAGTATACACACACAATAGTTTTTAATGATTTTGCTGATATTGAATTATGCTGAATTGGTAAATCAACCAACACAATAAATAAATAGATCAAATAACAATACGTTAATAATAATGAGTTCCTCCAAAACGAAATAGTAACACATAAATTATTTATAAAAAGTTTACATTCCTAAAAATTCATGTGAATGCAAATTTTGCGGTTGACTAACTGGAATAATTATATAAACTTGTTTGGGATGTGTCTTTGGCGTGAAAAATATAACTAATTCGTTTTATTGCAGACATTTGCGAAACATCAGAAACCAAGATCTAGGTTTCTCTAAAATGAAGATCATAGGAAGTAATTCCTTCTCATTTATGTTCTTAAATTTAGTAAAGTACGCTTAGTTAACAATTTTAAAAAAAGTATCAATAATGAACGCATTAATTTAGCAGTTGCATTATAGACTGATTTGAGAAGATAGTTATAACTGGTATAAATACATATTTTTTGATTTCGAAGTTTCCTTACATGGACTCTGTACGTAATAGCAAAATTATGTTTTCTTTTAAAACATCGTAATTGAATTGCAACGTAAAATATGTATTTTTTGTTTCTGTTATGGTAAGTCATTGTTTTCATGAAATAATATATATATAAAGAGAGAGGGACATTTTTAATTAAAACAAGAAATATAAAAATTAGTCAAATCCTTCTTAGGTCAACAATGAAAATCTTTATTTGTTACTTTTTATTAAATAATTAAAATTAATATAAATATGTATATACATATGACAGAATCACACTATTAAATAGCAATACAGAAAGTGATTTTCCACATTTTCCTTTCTATATAGGGTGTTGGACTATTATTTTTGTTTGCCACTATTTAATCATTTGTTAATCACATTCTCAGCAGTTAGGATATTCCAGGTAGGATTCTAACCCACGACCTTTGAATTAGAAGTCGGCCGCGGTAGCCGAGGGGTATAGGTATCGGATCGTGGCTTGCCTTGTCATGAGTTCGAGCCTAGTACCACTAAAGACCCGCCGTGTAGGGCAGCAATGCACGTTAAATCTGTCGAGAGCTGAAACGTCCTCCTGTTGGTGTGGTGTGGTAGTTAGGAGAGGGGGGTGCCAGCTCACAGGGGTCGTCCACGTCACTTGATCATAGTTCAAAATTGCGTGGTCCGTCGCCAAGAGCCCTCGCGTAGCTGAACAGTGCGACGTTAATATTCAATCAATCATTGGATTAGAAGTCCAACGCGCTATCCAAGGACACAACGAGCGATTTTTTTATATATATATGGCGTTGGACTATTATTTTTGTTTGTCACTATTCATTCATTCATTAAGTTTAACTAATGAATTAATGTTTGGAAAAACTGTTTTAGCATCAAGTGTCATCCACTACAAGTTTAAAAAATGTACTTGAACTTGAGTGGATGAATAATAAGTATTTTATTAACGATTGAAAATTTGAACAAGATATAGATAAATAAATATATATAGGAAGATTCTGAACTAATAATAGGAATTGTGAAAAACAGTGTTATATATAGGGAACAGATTTTTATATTTTTTGTTTTCGGTAATATCTATACAAGAAATGCATAAATGTACTCACAGAAAAAATGATTAAAAAGACCTGTGATTTGTAAAACACTTCTGATAGCTCATAATACTTTCTTTACGTTGAAAAGGCGATAAAAATATTTAGGACACATTATTTTTTATTACTCCATGCTCGAAATCAAATTAATTCAACGATAAAACTCATAAAATTGATATAACACGAGTTAATCCAACGGGAAAAATGTTCGCTCTTGCTTAACTAGTTTTGATAAGATACTTGAAGATATTATTATAATTACTAAAGAAGCAATTCAGTTTTTATTTATGAAAATAAACCGTAATTCCATTTATTCCGAATCTCTTCAAAGTGCTTGTTTATTCGCACTCAAATATAATAGCTTTTGTGATTCCTTAAGCATTCGCAAACTTTTTAATTTTTTGTCTTTCTTAGAGTGGCATCCTGTCGAAGAATATTTAAACCGTGATAAACGTCTATCATAAATAAAAAAAAAATAAAGAGCAACCATTTCAATCTTCCCCATTTCCGCTTTCAATAAAGAGAAGGAAAGTCAACAAAGGGGCGCCATTCTCGAGAAGATTATTCTAACACATCTTCAACATTAATCGAGTTCTGACGACCTGGAAAGCGATTCTGGCCGTCATAATAACATATCCGGGAGGTGGGTCCTATCATGCACAGTCCACTCACGAAAAAAAAAAAAAATAGAATAAGAAAAAGAGCATGAAAATAAAATAAAATAAAACCACCCCCACCACTAGTTGATCTGGAGATAGCCTTATCTTGATTCTCTCAGTGAATTTATGCATGAAAAAACAACCATCGGAAGGGCCCTTGTAGTGTTACAGTGGGAAGGGTAAAACCATTTTTTTTTCAATATCCATTTCAAAGTTTTCCTATTGTTTCAGATAGACTATAAGGGCGGTTGTATTGGATGATTAGGGTGTTATTGAAGGGAATTAGAAAGTGAAATTTACACGAAAGAGTAGATACGTTTTCTTTTGAGATAGATTCTTTACTTTTAGTAGACTCTCACCCTCCGCGTAATCTGCACCCTTCGGTGGAGGTGTTGTGGATTCCCACGTTCTAAGAATCACGCTCTGTAATGTGAATCATAGTGATTCGCTTATGTAGGTCACATTTCCCAGTATAGAAAAACTTAAAGCTATGGGTGTTGAATATGGAATCTTTTGTGTTGTTAGATGCATCAAGGTTCTTCCGTAGTAGGAAGAATGAATACTTTTTATAATGAAATACATTTTGGATGACCATCTTTTGCATTAACAGATATTTCCTAACTTCTTTTTACAGTTGCAAATAAAATTCAATAGAACTAAAATGTGATACTCTTTCTCTCTTTTGAGTTCAGGGATTTGATCAAATCACTTATTTTCATCAGGGAAATGACCTTGAAGAGACATTATTTTAACATCTTCCGTGAATTAATTATATCCCTTAGGGATTTCATCAAATTCCTAATTTCGTCATTTCCCTGCGACATACACACACACACACACCTTGCAGAAACTTTCTTTTAAAAAGGTTAAATTTGTCAACAGTAATAACGTATATAAGTAAGTAAAATATATTTAATTTGAAGGTACACTAATAAAATAAGACTTTTTTTTAAAAATTTTAAGACCTTTTTTTGTGATGAATTTTTTCATTACAATTGGGCATCTTTACCCGTTTATGAAATTTGAAATTTTACGAATAGGACAACAAGTCCAACTAATTCTTTTTTTATAATGAAAAACATTTAAGAGGACCATCTTTTGCATTAACGGATATTTTTTGGCTTCTTTTACTTTTAGTAATTGTTTTTACAATAACAAATAAAATTCTATAGAACTAAAACATGATACTCTCTCTCACCCCCCGCACACTGAAGCATAGAAACAAAATAAATGTCAATGAAAATAAAAATTATCAAACTGATTTTTGTGCATTATCGGGGACGAATAAACCTTTCATAATATTGATTTTTTCAGCATCTTTTAAAAATACAAATTAGCATTTCCAAATTAAAAAGCTTATATATATATACACAAAAAAATGGTAGCTCACTATTTAATTATTATATGGCAATAAAATTGCGGAGTTTACAGAATTGTAAATGAAAGGAATTTGAAAAATTTATTGATGAACATGTAATTACTGGAGATCTGAATATTGTAAAGGTAATAATTTAAGATATATAATAAATAAAAGAACTGGGGATTTAGACTTATGATTTCTAATAAAAATAAAACAATCCAAAATCAATTAAATAAAGATACCGTGCATTTCATTTATATAATAGCTATCAAACATAATATGTTTACAGAGGCATTTTAAGATGCAACGTTACTAATGAGTTAAATAAATATAACTTCAGAATACTATTATCTCTTATAAAAACATTAAATATATAAAAAAAGTTTCAAAGTAATTTTATGTAAAGTTTGTGTAAATAAAGTGCCAGGTAACTTGATATCATCTGTAAGTATCATAGTTTAGTGCTCAAAATAGCTTTTGAAAATAATATAGCAGTTATTAAATCTTATCTTAGTGACAGGGAAATATATAACCACAATTCTGTATTTTAAATATTAATAATGATTTTAAATTTTGACACATGCTTCTTTCACTTTGACACATATTTTTGAAACTTTTTCTAAGTTTAGAGCAGTTACAAATTGTTTTAATAAATAAACGAATGTGGAAAAATGCTACGAAGAATCTCTCATACACGAAGCAATAAATAAACTTAATACCACTAGCATTGTTAAAAATAGTATAGAAATTATCGAAAATTAATACAGATATAAAAAAAAAAATTTAAAGTTTGTA
>BMAV01027069.1:0-66473 GCA_019973955.1 Trichonephila inaurata madagascariensis
AAATAAAAATACTTTATTCTCTAACCTAATTTTTTTATTAAGTAATAAAAGAATTAAAAAAGCAACATGCTGAGTAGTTAATTACATTTTGAAACATTATTGCAAATTTACAAAATTGTTTTACACAGATTATTATCCTTGAGGGAAATTGCATTACATTCATTGGAAGCTCTAGTTAATTCTTGTGAGGATTTACACAGCTTGATGCAATATTTCCTAATCAGCTTTTACCCAGTTGTATTAGTACCCGAAAAGTATCTGTATGTGTGTTGTACTGCTTCAATTCCAGAGGTTTTCACAACTTTCTTTTTATAAGACTGCTTGTCTAGAATCTGGAAATAAAAATATTTCATTCTGAAGAATACCTATCATTTAGTACGTGATAAAGTTTTCTGATATGATGATACATTTGTTGCTAGATATATATTGCTTCACAAGGCATGTGGATCTGTAATTTTCTAAATAGGATGCACATCTTGTGGGCTATTTTGCTAAATTGTTGAGTAGGATATTTAGAGAGCAATTTCAAAAATAATTTAGGAAATGCAATTTGAATTTTAGTTAGAAAGAAGAACACCACAGAGAGCTTTCCGTAGTTTGCTTTTTTAAGATTCTTGGTTTATTATAGGGGTATAAAAATATTTAATTTTATCTTAAAACCATTTTTTTTTCTTTATATGCCATCTGACTGAATGATAAAGTTGTTTTTTTAAAAAAGAAATTAAAAAAAAATTAATAATTATATTTTAATGATGAAATCACTTTTAATGTAGATTCATAGACAACGGTTCTAAGGCACATGCAAATTGAAAATCCTCCTTCACATAAGGAGATTTTTTAATATATATTACTTATTTTACAAATGCCACACACTACAATAGCACCTATGCCATTAGTACACGTGCTCTTCAATATTTTTCGACTGTTGAACTAGGACTAATTAGATCAGGGCACTCAACCAAACGCTCAGGGGTCATAGGTTGACAAGAGTCACACAGTGTACAGTCCGGTGAGTTGGCGATACCAGTTCTGTAGAGATGTGATCTCAGACAGTTATGACCTGTCTAGGACGATAAAGTAGATATTGTCACGTGACCAGGCAAAAGAAAAACATTGTTAATTTTGTAATGTCTTCAAACGGATCTTGAATAACTATTTATTATACAGTATGAAAATTCATCAAACATTGTTTCATTACAATTTAATTGTAAAATGAGTCCGCAGATAAAGTTTCTCTTTCGCTACAGGGTTTTCTATTGCTCGCATAAAATAAGGAAATAAAATGATCCTTTAGAGAAAAGTCCTTTACATAGGATATGTCAAAGGGGTCCACACAGTTCTCAGTTCACTCTAGGTAATTCCACACCGAGTGGGAGTGAGCTCGCTGGTTCTATATCCACAGTGCGATTGCTCCTTCGAAATCTCCACGGTTCGAAGTCCACCTTATTTCGCATACTCCCAGGAATCGCTGACTCTCAAGTCTATCGCTAAGAGAGGCCTCTTTCGGATTCTCCCTGGTCAAAATCTGATCGTACTCCATCGCTCTCGCCTTATAAATCTCTCGTTTCTCACGATCACTCACCGCCTAACACCTTTGATCTCTCCCCACCAGGCTGCTTATGGCGGGAGTCTGTCTGGGCTCGTATTGTAAGTTGTATCTTTTCAGACGCGCTGTCGTCACCGATTCGTGAGAAAATGAAAGCACATTGTACCGGTGTCTCTTTTAACTTTTGAACTGGCATGGGGAAAAGGGTCAGAATTTCTGAACACCCATTTGCAAAACCTTTTCCCAGCAATTAGGGAAACGGATAGAATTTTCCACTCGGGGTTGAATATAATAGGTTCCGAAACAAGTCTACCTTTCAATTCAGCGAACGCCTTCTCGCATCTTTCGTCCCGGGTAATGCTTACTTTCCTAATTTTCACCCCGTCAATCCACCACTCATAAATTAGGGTTTGAGGGGTCCTAAAATTCCTTGCCATCATCAATTCCGAGGGACTAAAGCCTTTGTTTTCATGCGAAACGGTGCGCAAAGCAAATAATGCAGAGATAATGGTGTTTTCCCCCTCTGAACCTGATTCAGCGCAAAGAGCCTTCAAGACACGTTTTAAAATCCCCTGAACCCTTTCTTCTACGTTACTCTATGGGTGGCTGACTGATGAAGGAACCACCCGTATTTCGAATTTGTCTAAGAAGGGTACCGTCACTTCATTCGTAAATTAGGCCCCAAGATCCGATTGAATCGTCTTTAAGGAACTGTTTCATTTTGTGGAAAGTGACTTTGGATCTACTCCGTCCTTTCTTTTCGTCCTAGTAACCCTCCCTAACTTTCCTTCCCTTGTCCGAAATTCTTCGTCTAAACCCAATTTGGCCTTTTCCCACAATACATGGTGGAGGTCTGGGCACTTCTTTTGCTCTGAACTAAAATCGGAACTAGTTAATTGGGACAACCCCCCCACACCCCTCATTTTTTTCGACAAACGCAGGGATTTTAGTTGTTTCGTCACCGCCTACCTTGGGTGGGGAGAACTGGATCCGCATTTTCCATCGAAAAGTTGTTCTCCGCGTATAAACTAGCATCCTTTTCTTTCTCGGGAGGAAATGCCGTAGTAGCACTTCGAAGTCCCTGTCGTATTTATCATGAGCACACCCTTTTCATTTGACTCACTGAGTTACGCGGCGCGGTTGCTCGACAGGTAATGTTCGCTCGAAATGCTATTTGATTTGATTGCCGCCTTCGTGTAAAACTCGCCTCCCTTGGTTTTAAATTTTACCTTTGCGAGTGGTAAGCAGTATCATACGTCATCCAACGGGCTTTTGACCCAAACATATTCTCCTAAAAGATTGTTTTCGTTTATCCAACTACTTGCACACAAATCTATGGAAGAGCCGGAATCTCTCAAACATACACGCTCCACGCCATTTATTTCAAATTTAACTTTAAATTTTTCGAAAGAGTCCTCATCCTCCGAGCTTACTCTTAAACTAACCACTGTTTCAAAATCGTTTTTCATGTTTTGAACAAGCGGGTTTAATGTGCCCAATTTCATTGCAATAGTAATAAATAATGGGTTTTTCTTTCCCACGGTCTCTCCCATTCCCTTTCACTATCTCTCTTAATTTGCGAAGTTCCCTGAAAGCCCCCAAGCCAAACAGGCACTGAAGGGATATTTTTTCATGCCGTATAATCATGCGACATCGCCACTGTCGATTTTCTGCATCATAAAAATCCGCCGACTTGGGCCGGAGTCGAGCCCTTAAACTTGGGTGCAGAAGGACAATGTCAACTAATTATTAAATAGTTAAGTCCCAAGATTAACCACAGCATACTTTTTATGAGAAATGTCAGCAACTACCTCGTAAAATCGATGATCCATCCTACACTGCATTGTATTTATGATAAAGTTTCTAAGAATAATAATTTTTTTTCTTTTTTATTGTATTATGAAGAAAAATTTCGACAGGATTAATTTTTGGCAATTACCATAGATAGTTGCGATTGTTTCTAAAAGATTAATTTTAGAAAATTGTGTAAAACTACCTTCGAAAATATTGTTATAACATTGAATGAACTATTTTTTAAAAATTATATTGTAAATCTCTTTTTTTTTTTTTTTCTTTATTTTTTTTTCTTGAGAACCTAATTTTCGGAGCATATTTTAAATTTCATATTTGAAGGATAAATTATTTTATTGTTTTAAAGCATTCAGATTTTGTTTCCTTGAAGCTCTGAGATTTCAAGAGTTGATTTCTGAAACGTTTGCTTACAATTTAATTTAGGAAAATTCAGCATCGAACCTATGAAGTTGCGTGCGGCAGTTATGGAGACGAATATCATAAAGAAATTACAACCACCATATATATATATATATATATATATATATATACATATATATAACATATCATAAATGAATCAGGCACAAATGTTTAGTGTAAATATTTTACAAATAAGTAAAAATACGCTTCAAATTTTGTAGCTTCGAAACACTCCCCTAAAATCTGTGTACTCACATGTATATTATGGAGATAGGTTGAGAATTATTAAGTATTTATTGAGTCCCAGGGAAACAGCAGTATCTTTTATAAGGAATACTTGCAAGCATTTTGGGAGAGCTAAATCGGGTCATTTTCATCCAGGCTTCATTATTTCCATGACGAAGTTATCAAAAATGATGCACTTTTCATCTTATTGTATTACGAGAAAAAGCATTATATAAAAAGGATAAATTTTAGAACACGGCATAAATCTGTCTTGATCATCGAAAATATTTTTAGTATATTGCCAGATTGTTTTCTTAAAACGTATTTTATTATTTTTTTTCTGACCTAATTTTCGTTGCACACAATTAAATTATTCCATTCTCTCAATCGGGAGGATAAGTTATTTTTCAGTTTCCAAAGCATTCAATTTTTAATCGTTTGAAACATTGAAATTCCCTCAGTTTATAATTGAAATGTTTGATTGTAATTTAAATTGGGAAAATTGAGCACTGTGTTTATGGCATCGCGTGCACCACCAAAGAAAACGAATATGGTAAAAGTTGATATCCTTATCATTAAATATACCTTAAATATTGATATTTATAGTATACTGAATCAGCCATAAGTATTTAGGGGGAACATTTCTTAAATAAGTATAAATTCATTTTAAATCTTGTAGCTTCTTAACTTTTTATACCTTTTGGAGATTCGAATAACATGCAGAGATGATAAGGTTTATTGATTATTTGTTGAGTCCCAGGGAAATCGCAGTACAGTAGAACGTCGTTTATCTGAACTTTTATTATCCAGAGCGTCAAATATTCGAACCAGTTTTTTGCAAACAACTACAACCAAAGTAGCAAGGGTCCATTAAAGGCTGACTCATTTTCTGCGTTAGAGACTGCTATGGATAGGTACGAACAACAATCAGAACGCAATCCTACTCAACTACTGCTGCTCAAGAGAATCGGAGACCTTGTAGCGAAAAAACGAAGATGTACAACGGTACAGCGAAAAATAAGTAATTACTTTCCATAATAAAAGTAAAATTGCTACATTTTGCACCTATTTCTCTTTCTTGTAGCACGTTACCCGCTTGTGATGATTTTCAATATTCGTATAGTGTCCGGTTTCATATACTGCATGGATCGTATTCAGTTTTCGGTTATCCGAACAATCACATATCCGAACGGTGTCCGGTCCCAATTGATTCGGATAAGCGACGTTCTACTGTATTCCTTTTATAAAGAATACCAGCAAATATAATTAGAATATTAAATTGAGTTTTTCTCCAAAGTGCTTTATTATATTTGTGTGATGAGGTTACAAAGAATGCTACAATTTTCTTAATGCTGTAATGTAAGTAAAAGATTGAAAAGGATTATTTTAGAAAATGGTACAAATATTTTTCAATGAAAATATTTTTATAATATAATATTTTTCTGAATGTGTTTGATAGTGATTCTTTTTTGGTAACCTGATTTTCGTGGATACAATTGAATACTATCATTCTGTCCATTATTAAAATAAATTACTGTACGGTTTTAAAGCTTTCAATTTTTTCGAGTTTAAAAAACTGAGATAAGTCCATTAGATTAAAAAACTTTTTTTTTTTGCAATTTAAATATGTAGAATTGACAACTGTAACTACGAAATCCTCACATGCCGCACTTACGTTGACGAATATGATTAAAAAATTATCATTACCACAAATAGAGTTATCTTAAATTTTTACACATTTTGAATGAGACAAACATCTTTGGAGTAAAACATAATACCAAATAAGTCAAAACCTGTTTAAAATATATATAATAAATTCTTAAATGTTCTCTACCTTTGATGGATTCGAAAACCATGTAGAGATAATAAAATTTAATAGCTATTTGTTAAATCCAAGGAAATAGCAGCACATTCTTTTTAACACGCTTTTATACGTTTCACTTGTATGTAAGGGAATCTTTGGACTCGATTTTTACCCACTTTAAAAGGTCAGAGTAATTTCGAAATTTTGCACACTTGTCAAGGACCGACGACAATACAATAATTTCATAATTTTGTTCCTCTGTCCTCATCAGGATCCTCAAAAAATAAGGATTTCAAGATTTGGCGACTAATTCATTATATCGTTTCCACATTTGGCGACTAATTGCATATACCATTTCCAAATTTGGCGACTAATTCCATACTCTATTTCCAAAATTGGTGACTATTTCAAGATATGGTGACTAAAATACCCTACCCCTTAAAAAGGTGCACCCCTAAAAATGAAATCGCTTGTTATTAATACAAATAAAGCAAACAAAAAAGTGTGCTTTATGTGAGAAAGAAGAGGGTGGGTGAGTTAGCCATAGTATAAGTCTTGTTTTTCTGAAAATGGAAATAAAAAAAAAAGAATCGTACATGTGAAAAAACATAATTTATGTTCTAACAGATAAATATTTTTTATTTTTATAAAGCAATTTATAATTTCTGGAAACTGTTGCAAGTAAACTTGGCACATTAAGTTTGGTCATTCTTCCATCTCTTTATTATATTTGCGATGAAGTGGTGCAGAATGATATATGAGTTTTTTTCTTATTTTAGTATGAATTAATGATTAAAGACGATTAATTTTAACCAATGTTATCGTCTATATTGCATGAAAGTATTTTTTTTTAATGTGTTTGTTTCATATTCTTTATGATAAACTAAATTTCGTCCCGTATACTTAGATTCCTTCCTCTGTCATTTAGTACAATAAGTAACAACCAAGTTTTCAATCAGTTTAATCTTCGGCAGCTGGTAGCACTTAGATCTTCTAAGTGCATTGTTTGACTGTTACTAAAATGGGAAATACTGAGAAATGATTTTATAAGAAATGGATATCTCAATTATTAAAAATACCTTAAATATTTATACATATTATACTGATTTAGCCATAAGTGTCAGAGAAAAGTCTAACAGCATGCACAAATAATGCGATTTTTTAAGTGGTTTTTGAGTCCCAGGGAAAAAGCAGTATTCTTTTTATAAAGAAAATCTGATTGTATTCTGGGAAAATTAAATCGGGTCGTTCTCATGCGGCTTCATTATATTTATGATGAAGTTATGAAGAATGATACATTTTGCAATATATTGTCCTCGTAACAAAATTTGAAACAGATTGATTTTTGAAAATGTCAAAAATCTATCTTTATTTTCATAAAGCTTAAATACATCGTAATATCGTTTCACTTAAACGTATCTTAATTAAAATCTTTCTTATTATTTTTCATTATAAATGAGTTAATTACGTTGCATTCTCTCTTGAATTCTCTCATTCTTGTTTTCTTCCATTGTCTCAAATTTTAATCATGCATTACCGCACAATTTCAAAGCTTGCAATTTTTAATCGCTTTAAACACTGAAATTTCTTTCGTTTATTCATGACTGTAGCTTTGAAGAATTTAGAACAAGATTTATAGAAGACAGCATCACTTATTGGTACGATTATTAAAAATACCTTAAATATTTATACTTAAAATATACTGAACGAGTGATAAGTTTTGAAATAAGTTATCCTGCATAAATCCATTTTAAACTTTGTACATTCTTTTCTTCTCTTTTGCCCATGTTGGAATCGAAAGTCATGCGGAAATAATAATTCATATTAACTGTTCGTTGAGTCCCAGGGAAGCAGCAGTATTTTTTTTAATAAAGAATACCTGCAAGTACTCTGAAAAATTAAACGGGGTCATTCTGTACTGAGCTTCATTATTATCATGATGAAGTATTCAAGAATGATACATTTTTAATCTTATTGTGTAAGAGCAAAAGTATAAGAATCGTATATTTTCGAAAGCATTAAAAGTAATTCTTTTATTCTTGAAAAGATTTTTCAGTTTATTGCATGATCGTTTTCGAGAAAATTAATTGATTTGATTTCTTTATTTGGAATTAGAGAAATAAAAGAATGTCATAGCTATTTCTTAACTTTTTGACTCCCCGAAGATGTATGATTATTTTCCTTAAAAGAATTACCTTTAAGAACTCTGGGAAATCGAATTTTTTTACTGAAGTGGACCCATTGCATGTCGTCATAGACCCCTGGGGGTCTATATAGACCACTGTGGGAATCATTGATTTAGACGTATCTCAATTACATTCTTTATTATTTTTCATTATGAATATCTGAATTTCGTTGCATATATTTCAGTACTTAAATTGTTTCAATTGAAAGCATACGTTACTTCACAGTTTCCAAACGTACACTTTTTAATCGTCATACTCACTGAACTTCGATCCGTTTATTAATGAAAAATTTGAATGGCATATAAATTTGAAATATTGAGAAAAGAATTTATTGAATGGGAAGCAACATTTGGTGGAACGATTATGATAAGAATTTGATATTATCTTAAATAAAGGTACATTAAATATTTATAATTAAAGTATACTGAATCATTGATGCGTTTTGAAGTAAGTTATTATACATAAATCCATCATATTTTGTAACTTCCTTAACTCTCCTCTACCTATGTTGGAATAAAAAGTCATGCGGAAATAATAAGACTTATTAACAGTTTGTTGAATCCCAGGGAAGTAACAGTATCTCTTTTCTATAAAGAATACCTGCAACTACTCTGGGTAAATTAAATTTCGTCATTCTCAAACTGGCTTCGTCATACTAATGCGACTCCGTCAAGAGTAATACATACTCTTATAGTATAAGAGCAAAAGTATAAGAATCATATATTTTAGAAAGCATTAAATTTAATTCTTTATCTTTTAAAAGAGTTTTCAGTTTATTGCTTGATCGTTTTCGAGAATAGTATTTGATTTGATTTCTCTATTTGGAATTAGAGAAATAAAAGGATATCATAGATATTTCTTAACTGTATGAGTCTCCGGAGGTATATGAACAAGGTTCTTAAAAGTAATATCTTTAAGTACTCTACGAAAATCGAATCCGGTCCTTCTCAATCGGCTTCATTATATTCATGATGAAGCTATAAAGAATGATACAGTTTGCTATTTATTGTTTCAAAAACAAAATTTCTAACAGACTATTTGTTGAAAATGTCAAAATTTGTTCTTTAATTTTCACAATGTTTTTAGTAAATTGTAAAATCTTTTCATTTAGAAGAATCTCAATTACATTCTTTATCATTTTTTATTATGAATACCGGAATTTTTCGTTCCATGGATTTCAGTGTGCCCTTTGCTTCAATTGAAAGCATACGTTATTTCACAGTTTCAAATTGTACAATTTTTAATCGTATTATTCACTGATATTCCCTCCGTTTATTAATGAAAAGTTTGATTGCCCATGTAAATATGAAATATTGAGAAATGAATTTATTGAATGGCAAGCAAAACTTGGTGGAACAATTAAAATAAGAGAATTTGATATCAGCATAATTAAAACTAACTTAAATATTTATAGTTAGAATACACACTCAATTATAATGATATGATTTGAAATAAATATTATTATGCATAAATTCATCTTATACTTTGTAACTTCTTTAAGTCTCCTCTATCTATGTTGGAATAAAATGTCATGTGGAAAAATAAACCTTATTAACTGTTTGTGTGTGTTGAGTCCCAGGGAAGCAGCAGTAGTTTTTTTCTATAAAGAATATCTGCAAGAACACTGGGCAAATAAAGTTGGGTCATTCTCATGCAGCCTTCATTATTTCCATGATAAAGTTGTAAAGAATTATATATTTTTACTCTTAATGTATAATAGCAAAAGAAAAGAACCGATATATTTTAGAAAGTAGCAAAAAAAATCCTATATCTTTGCAAATGTTTTAAACCTATATTACACGATCGTTTTATAGAAAGGTATTTGCTTTGGATACTCTTTTTGGAAAAAGAAAAAAAAAAAAATTACTTTTTAGCTATTTGTTAATTTATTACTACCCAGGAGGAATAGAAGAATTCTTTTTTAGGAATTAATGTAAGTTAGCTGGGAAAAATTCAATTGGATCATTCTCAAGTGAGCTTCATTATACTTGAGACATAGCCATCCTGTGATAACTATGTCTTGGGTGATTCGCGTAAGCTAGAGGTGTGGGATTATCAAATGATGGTTTTTGTAATTTTAACACAACTTTTTTTAAAGAAAAACAAATTACTTAATTCAAAATAACAACTTTTTTTAAAATGAGAATAACCACCAATTAAACTGAATATTAAAAGTCAGATCCCCCTAGATCACTTATCTTAATTATAATAATTTAACTGTCAATCTAATTTCCCCATACAAATATTACCTTTTATAGAGTCACCTTCCTTCCTAGGTTGAAGATATTCTTATTATGTTATTTGTGGAGAAAATACCCCAGGCTTTTTTAAATCCTTCTATTTTTAATCTTATTTGACGATGACGTATCCTTTTCAGAGCTGTGGGACGTCTAACATTTATTCGAACAATTCCGTACTAAGTTATCTCTAGGCTTGCCGTTCTATCCCCCAAACCTTCTACCCTTTTTTAAAGTATACCCCATTTGCATATTCTTTTCTGTTTCTCTTCTTGGTTTTGGGGTTGGAAAAGTTTTGCCATTAATCGTGGCCGTCAAAGAACTTAGGAGTTATGTTAGAAGAAGAACGCGAGAGACGTCACATACTCATGATGAAGTATAAAAGAATGATACATTTTTACGCTTATTATTTAAAAGCAAAAGAATAAAAATGCTATATTTTAAAAAGTAGCAAAACTCACACTATATCTGCAAATGTTTTTAGTCTATTACATGATCGTTTAGAAAAAATTATTTCATTTGATTTTTCTATTTGGTAAAAAAGAAATAAAAAGATACAAACCCAAGAGGTATCACAGTATACTTTTTGAGAATAAGGTCTATTAACTGTTTGTCTAGTTCTAAAGAAACAGCAATATTATTTTATAATGATATGTGCAAGTACTCTTTGAAAATTAAATCGAGATATTCTCGATCGGCTTCATTATATGCATAATGAAAATATAAAGAATAAAATAATTTGCTACTATTGTATTTTAAACAACATTCAACCAGTTTAATTGTTCAAAATGTCAAAAGACTTTCATTACCTCTCACAAAACATTGAGTACTTGTAAAACGTTTTTGGGTTTCCCGATCTAAATAAAATTCTTTTTGTTCTCTTTAGATAAGTGATTTTCGTTGCATAAGATTCAATTGTTCCTTTATTTCAGTTCGAAGCATACATTATAGTACTGTTTCTAAGCCTGCAATTTTTAATCAATTTAAACACTGAAACTCTTTCTGTTAAATAGTGGAAAGTTTGAATGCATTATTAATGTAATAATTTTAGACCTCAATTTATAGAACGGGAAGAATCTATTAGTAGAACGATTATGATAAATTTGGGTATTTTCCAAACAAATTTCTTTAAATTTTATACTTAAAATGTACTGAATTAGTGTTACGTTTTGAAATAAAATATCATGTAAATTCATTTTTTAAAATTTTCAACTTCTTCACCCCCTTTTTATTATGTTTTAATCGAAGGTCATTGAGAAATAGCGAGGTTTATTAACTGTCTCTTTCCCCGGGAAACAGCAGTATTCTTTTTTTAAGGAATTTGCAAGTACCCTGGAGAAGTAATCGTGTCATTCTCAAGCAGGCTTCCTTATTTCCATGATGAAGTTACAAAAAAAATGATACATTTTACTCTTATTGTACAATAAAAAACTGAAATATTTTGGGAAATAGCAAAGTCTTTCTATTTTTTTTCATATGTTTTAAACCTTTTAACGACTGCTTTATAGAAAAAAAATTTCTTTGGATTTTCTTTTGGAAAAATATTGACTTTTTTGCTAATTGTTAAATTATTAGTACCCAGGAGGAATCGAAAATTCCCTTTTTGGAATTTTGTAAGTTTCGGGAAATTAAGTTGAGTCATTCTCAATGGGCTTCTTTTATTCATGATGAAGTATTAAAGGGAAAGATACATTTTACTCTTATTATATAAAAGAAAAGGATAATGATAATATATTTTAGAAAGTCGCAAATGTCCTCTATATCTTTGCAAAAGTTTTTGTTTTTTACATGATCGTTTTTTTGAAAAAAATTTCATTTGATTTTTCTATTTGGTAAAAAAAATAAAATTATACATACCAGGAGGTATCACAGTATTCTTTAATAGAAATTTCTGTATCTTACCTGGGAAAATTAAAGTTTTATCATTCTTCACTCTTTTCATCGATTTTTGATGAAGATTTAAAGAATGATATACATACGTTTTCTTATTGTATTACGAAGAAAGGTTTCAAAATGATTAATTTCAACCAATGTCATTGTCGATAATGCATGATAGTCTTTTTAATGTGTTGATTCTAATAATTTTTTGTAAACTAATTTTCGTCATATATATTAAATTGCTTCCTCTGGCATATAATACATTAAATAACAGTCCAGTTTTGAACAATTTTATTTTGGTAGTCGTCTTTGAGATCCCTAATTTGCGAAGTTTGATTGTAATTTTAACTTGAAAAATTGTGGTTTAAATTTGGGAATTGCGATCTACATTTAAAGAAATGATTTGGTTAAAAATGAGTTTTTTAATAGTTAAATCCCTCTTAAATGTTTATAATTCTAATATACCAGAATCAGCCAAAAGGGTTGGAAGAACATTCCTTAAATAAGTGTAAATCCGTTTTAAATTTTCTAACTCTTAATCCTCCTCTATCTTCGTTTGACGGAAATATGATGCGAAAAGAATAAGGTCTATAACTGTTTGTCTAGTTCTAAAGAAACAGCAATATTATTTTATAATGATATGTGCAAGTACTCTTTGAAATATAAATCGAGTTATTCTCAAATGGCTTCATTATTTGCATGGTGAAAATATAAAGAATAAAAATATATATATAATTTTTCTACTATTGTATTCTAAACAACATTCAACCAGTTTAATTGTTCAAAATGTCAAAAGACTTTCTTTACCTCTCACAAAAATATTGAGTACTTGTAAGAACGTTTTGGTTACCCGTATCTGAATTAAATTCTTTTGTTCTCTTTAGATAAGTGATTTTCGTTGCATAAGATTCAATTGTTCCTTTATTTCAGTTCGAAGCATACATTATATTACAGTTTCTAAGCCTGCAATTTTTAATCTTTTTAAACACTGAAACTCTTTCTGTTTATTAGTGGAAAGTTTGATTGCATTATTAACATAATAATTTTAGACCTCAATTTATAGAACGTGAACAAACTATTAGTGGAACAATTATGATAAGAATTGGATATTCTCCTATCAAATTTCTTTAAATATTTATACTTAGAATGTACTGAATTAGTGTTGCGTTTTGAAGTAAAGTATCCTGTGTAAATTCATTTAAAAATTTGCAACTTCTTCACTTCTCCTCTTATTATGTTTTAATCGAATGTCATTGAGAAATAGCGAGGTTTATTAACTGTCTCTTGAGTCCCAGGGAAACAGCAGTATTCTTTTTATAAGGAATTCCTGCAAGTACCCTGGGTAAAGTAAATCGGGTCATTCTCAAGCAGGCTTCATTATTTCCATGATGAAGTTATAAAAATTATATTTTTTTACTTTTTAATTATAATAGCAAAAAAAAGAACCGATATTTTTTTAAAAGAAAAAAATCCTATTTTTTTTAAAAAATTTTTTAAACCCTATATTACACGATCGTTTTATAAAAAGGTATTTCGGATATTTTTTTTGAAAAGAAAAAAAAAAAAAAAAAAAAAAAATTACTTTTTAGCTTTTGTTAATTTTTACTACCCGGGGGAATAGAAGAATTTTTTTTTGGGAAAATGTGGCTGGGAAAATTAAAGGGATCATTCTCAAGTGAGTTTATTATACTTGAGACATAGCCATCCGGATAACTATGTCTTGGGTGATTCGGTAAGCTAGAGGTGTGGGGATTATCTAAATGATGAGACAAAATTTCCAATTTTTATTAAGAATAACTTAAATTACTTAACCCTAAATCAATTTTCTTTAAGTGAAATAAGCCACCAAAAACTGAATTTTCAAGTCAGTCGAAACTAGATCACTTATCTTAATTATAATAATTTAACTGTTAATCTAATTTCCCCATACAAATATTCCCTTTTTATAGAGTCACCTTCCTTCCTAGGTTGAAGATATTCTTATTATGTTATTTGTAGGAGAGAATACTCAGGCTTTCTTAACCCTTTCTATTATTAATCTTTTGACGATGAGCGTATCCTTTTTCCCAGAGCTGTAGGACGCCCAACATTTTTTCCCAAAAATTCCGTACTAAGTTATCTCTAGGCTTGCCGTTCTATCTCCCCAAAACCTTCTATTTTTTTTAAAATATCCCATTTGCATATTCGTTCTGTTTCTCTTCTTGGTATTGGGTTTGGGAAAAAAGTTTTGCCATTAATCGTGGCGTCAAAGAACTTAGGGGGTTTTTTAAAAAAAGGGCGAGAGACGTCACATACCATGATGAAGTATAAAAAGAATATAACTTTTTTTACGCTTATTATTTAAAAGCAAAAGAAAAAAAAATGCTATTTTTTTAAAAAGTAAAAACTCACACTATATTAAATTTTTTTTGTCTATTACATGATCGTTTAAAAAAAATTATTTCATTTGATTTTTCTATTTAAAAAAAAATAAAAAATAAAAACCCAAAATTTATCACAGATACTTTTTGAGAATGGGGTCTAACGTTTGTCTAGTTCAAAAAAACGCAATATTTTTTTATAATGATATGTGCAAGATTTTTTGAAAATTAAATGAGATATTCTCGATCGGCTTCATTATATGCATGGTGAAAATATAAAGAATAAAATAATTTGTACTTTGTTTTTTAAACAACATTCAACCATTTTTTGTTCAAAATGTAAAAAGACTTTTTACCTCTCAAAAAATTGAGATTTGTAAGAACGTTTTGGTTACCCGTATCAAAATAAAATTTTTTTGTTTTTTTTAAAAGTGATTTTCGTTGCATAAGTTCAATTGTTCCTTTATTTCAGTTCGAAGCATACATTATAGTACTGTTTTAACCCTGCAATTTTAATCTTTAAACACTGAAACTCTTTCTGTTAAATAGGGGAAAAGTTTAAATGCATTAAATGTAATTTTTTAGACCTAATTTAAAAAAACGGGAAGAATCTTTTAAAAGGAACGATTATGATAAAAATTTGGGATATTTTCCATACAAACTTTAAATATTTATACTTAAAAAGTACGAATTAGTGTTAGTTTTGGGAAATAAAAATACATTGTAAAAATTATTTTAAAAATTTTCAATTCTTCATTCCCCTTTTTAGTTTTAATCGAAGGCATTGAGAAATAGCGGGTTTATTAACTGTTTTGAGTCCCAGGAAACAGCAGTATTCTTTTATAAGGGAAATTCCCCCAAGTACCCTGGGTAAATAATTTGTGTATTCCAAGCAGGCTTCCTTTTTTTCCATGATGAAGTTTTAAAAAAATATTTTTTACCTTATTGACAAAGAAAACTGAAAATTTTGGGGAAAAAGCAAAAGTCTTTTTATTTTTGCATATGTTTTAAACCTATATAAAACGACGCTTTATAGAAAAAAAAAATTTTCTTTGATTTTCTTTTTGGAAAAAATATTGACTTTTTTGCTAATTGTTAAATTATTAGTATCCAGGAGGAATCGAAGAATTCCCTTTTTGGAATTCTTGTAAGTTTCCTGGGGAAATTAAGCTGAGTCATTCTCTTGTTTGCTTCATTATATTCATGATGAAGTATTAAGGAATGATACATTTTTTTCTTATCATATAAGAGAAAAAGGATAAAGATAATATATTTTAGAAAGTCGCAAATGTCACTCTATATCTTTTCAAAAGTTTTTAGTTTATTACACGATCGTATTTTAGAAAAATATTTCATTTGATTTTTCTATTTGGTAAAAGAGAAATAAAATTATACATACCCAGGAGGTATCACATTATTCTTTAATAGAAATTTCTGTATCTTACTTGGGAAAATTGTTTTATCATTCTTCACTCTTTTCATCGATTTTTCAATTAAGATTTAAAGAATGATATACATACGTTTTCTTATTGTATTACGAAAAAAGGTTTCAAATTGATTAATTGCAAACAATGGCATTGTCGATAATGCATGATAGTCTTTTAATGTGTTTGATTCTAATAATTTATTGTAAACTAATTTTCGTCGTATATATTATATTCCTTCCTCTGGCATATAATACATTAAATAACAGTCCAGTTTTTGAACAATTTCATTTTGGTAGCGTCTGGTATTGAGATCCCCTAATTTTCGATGTTTGATTGTAATTTTAATTTGAAAAATTGTGGTTTAAATTTAGGAATTGCGATCTACATTTAAAGAAATGATTTGGTTAAAAAAATGGAGATTTTAATAGTTAAATCCCTCTTAAATGTTTATAATTCTAATATACCGAATCAGCCAAAAGGGTTGGAGAGAAGCATTCCTTAAATAAGTGTAAATCCGTTTTAAATTTTCTAACTTCTTAATCCTCCTCTATCTTCGTTTGACGGAAATATGATGCGAAAAGAATAAGGTCTATTAACTGTTTGTCTAGTTCTAAAGAAACAGCAATATTATTTTATAATGATATGTGCAAGTACTCTTTGAAATATAAATCGAGTTATTCTCAAATGGCTTCATTATTTGCATGGTGAAAATATAAAGAATAAAATATATATATAATTTGCTACTATTGTATTCTAAACAACATTCAACCAGTTTAATTGTTCAAAATGTCAAAAGACTTTTTTACCTCTCACAAAATATTGAGTACTTGTAAGAACGTTTTGGTTACCCGTATCTGAATTAAATTCTTTTTGTTCTCTTTAGATAAGTGATTTTCGTTGCATAAGATTCAATTGTTCCTTTATTTCAGTTCGAAGCATACATTATATTACAGTTTCTAAGCCTGCAATTTTTAATCTTTTTAAACACTGAAACTCTTTCTGTTTATTAGTGGAAAGTTTGATTGCATTATTAACATAATAATTTTAGACCTCAATTTATAGAACGTGAACAAACTATTAGTGGAACAATTATGATAAGAATTGGATATTCTCCCTATCAAATTTCTTTAAATATTTATACTTAGAATGTACTGAATTAGTGTTGCGTTTTGAAGTAAAGTATCCTGTGTAAATTCATTTAAAAATTTGCAACTTCTTCACTTCTCCTCTTATTATGTTTTAATCGAATGTCATTGAGAAATAGCGAGGTTTATTAACTGTCTCTTGAGTCCCAGGGAAACAGCAGTATTCTTTTTATAAGGAATTCCTGCAAGTACCCTGGGTAAAGTAAATCGGGTCATTCTCAAGCAGGCTTCATTATTTCCATGATGAAGTTATAAAGAATGACACATTTTTACTCTTATTGTACAATAGACAAAGAATAAAACTGATACATTTTGGGAAATAGCAAAAGTCTTTCTATTTTTTTGCATATGTTTTAAACCTATATTACACGACGGCTTTATAGAAAGGTATTTGCTTTGGATTTTCTTTTTGGAAAAAATATTGACTTTTTAGCTATTTGTTAAATTATTAGTATCCAGGAGGAATCGAAGAATTCCCTTTTTGGAATTCTTGTCAGTTTCCTGGGGAAATTAAGCTGAGTCATTCTCTTGTTTGCTTCATTATATTCATGATGAAGTATTAAGGAATGATACATTTTTACTCTTATCATATAAGAGCAAAAGAATAAAGATAATATATTTTAGAAAGTCGCAAATGTCACTCTATATCTTTGCAAAAGTTTTTAGTTTATTACACGATCGTTTTTAGAAAAATATTTCATTTGATTTTTCTATTTGGTAAAAGAGAAATAAAATTATACATACCCAGGAGGTATCACAGTATTCTTTAATAGAAATTTCTGTATCTTACCTGGGAAAATTAAGTTTTATCATTCTTCACTCTTTTCATCGATTTTTTGATGAAGATTTAAAGAATGATATACATACGTTTTCTTAAAGTATTATGAAGAAAGGTTTCAAAATGATTAATTGCAACCAATGTCATTGTCGATAATGCATGATAGTCTTTTTAATGTGTTTGATTCTAATAATTTATTGTAAACTAATATTTTCGTCGTATATATTAAATTCCTTCCTCTGGCATATAATACATTAAATAACAGTCCAGTTTTTGAACAATTTTATTTTGGTAGCGTCTGGCATTGAGATCCGCTAATTTGCGAAGTTTGATTGTAATTTTAACTTGAAAAATTGTGGTTTAAATTTAGGAATTGCGATCTACATTTAAAGAAATGATTTGGTTAAAAAAATGGAGATTTTAATAGTTAAATCCTCTTAAATGTTTATAATTCTAATATACCGAATCAGCCAAAAGGGTTGGAGAGAAGCATTCCTTAAATAAGTGTAAATCCGTTTTAAATTTTCTAACTTCTTAATCCTCCTCTATCTTCGTTTGACGGAAATATGATGCGAAAAGAATAAGGTCTATTAACTGTTTGTCTAGTTCTAAAGAAACAGCAATATTATTTTATAATGATATGTGCAAGTACTCTTTGAAATATAAATCGAGTTATTCTCAAATGGCTTCATTATTTGCATGGTGAAAATATAAAGAATAAAATATATATATAATTTGCTACTATTGTATTCTAAACAACATTCAACCAGTTTAATTGTTCAAAATGTCAAAAGACTTTCTTTACCTCTCACAAAATATTGAGTACTTGTAAGAACGTTTTGGTTACCCGTATCTGAATTAAATTCTTTTTGTTCTCTTTAGATAAGTGATTTTCGTTGCATAAGATTCAATTGTTCCTTTATTTCAGTTCGAAGCATACATTATATTACAGTTTCTAAGCCTGCAATTTTTAATCTTTTTAAACACTGAAACTCTTTCTGTTTATTAGTGGAAAGTTTGATTGCATTATTAACATAATAATTTTAGACCTCAATTTATAGAACGTGAACAAACTATTAGTGGAACAATTATGATAAGAATTGGATATTCTCCCTATCAAATTTCTTTAAATATTTATACTTAGAATGTACTGAATTAGTGTTGCGTTTTGAAGTAAAGTATCCTGTGTAAATTCATTTAAAATTTGCAACTTCTTCACTTCTCCTCTTATTATGTTTTAATCGAATGTCATTGAGAAATAGCGAGGTTTATTAACTGTCTCTTGAGTCCCAGGAAACAGCAGTATTCTTTTTATAAGGAATTCCTGCAAGTACCCTGGGTAAAGTAATTCGTGTCATTCTCAAGCAGGCTTCCTTATTTCCATGATGAAGTTATAAAGAATGACACATTTTACTCTTATTGTACAATAGACAAAGAATAAAACTGATTCATTTTGGGAAATAGCAAAAGTCTTTCTATTTTTTGCATATGTTTTAAACCTATATTACACGACGGCTTTTATAGAAAGGTATTTGCTTTGGATTTTCTTTTTGGAAAAAATATTGACTTTTAGCTATTTGTTAAATTATTAGTATCCAGGAGGAATCGAAGAATTCCCTTTTGGAATTCTTGTCAGTTTCCTGGGAAATTAAGCTGAGTCATTCTCTTGTTTGCTTCATTATATTCATGATGAAGTATTAAGGAATGATACATTTTTACTCTTATCATATAAGAGCAAAAGAATAAAGATAATATATTTTAGAAAGTCGCAAATGTCACTCTATATCTTTGCAAAAGTTTTAGTTTATTACACGATCGTTTTTAGAAAAATATTTCATTTGATTTTTCTATTTGGTAAAGAGAAATAAAATTATACATACCCAGGAGGTATCACAGTATTTTTTAATAGAAATTTCTGTATCTTACCTGGGAAAATAAAGTTTTATCATTCTTCACTCTTTTCATCGATTTTTGATGAAGATTTAAAGAATGATATACATACGTTTTCTTAAAGTATTATGAAGAAAGGTTTCAAAATGATTAATTGCAACCAATGTCATTGTCGATAATGCATGATAGTCTTTTTAATGTGTTTGATTCTAATAATTTATTGTAAACTAATATTTTCGTCGTATATATTAAATTCCTTCCTCTGGCATATAATACATTAAATAACAGTCCAGTTTTTGAACAATTTTATTTTGGTAGCGTCTGGCATTGAGATCCGCTAATTTGCGAAGTTTGATTGTAATTTTAACTTGAAAAATTGTGGTTTAAATTTAGGAATTGCGATCTACATTTAAAGAAATGATTTGGTTAAAAAAAATGGAGATTTTAATAGTTAAATCCCTCTTAAATGTTTATAATTCTAATATACCGAATCAGCCAAAAGGGTTGGAGAGAAGCATTCCTTAAATAAGTGTAAATCCGTTTTAAATTTTCTAACTTCTTAATCCTCCTCTATCTTCGTTTGACGGAAATATGATGCGAAAAGAATAAGGTCTATTAACTGTTTGTCTAGTTCTAAAGAAACAGCAATATTATTTTATAATGATATGTGCAAGTACTCTTTGAAATATAAATCGAGTTATTCTCAAATGGCTTCATTATTTGCATGGTGAAAATATAAAGAATAAAATATATATATAATTTGCTACTATTGTATTCTAAACAACATTCAACCAGTTTAATTGTTCAAAATGTCAAAAGACTTTTTTACCTCTCACAAAATATTGAGTACTTGTAAGAACGTTTTGTTACCCGTATCTGAATTAAATTCTTTTGTTCTCTTTAGATAAGTGATTTTCGTTGCATAAGATTCAATTGTTCCTTTATTTCAGTTCGAAGCATACATTATATTACAGTTTCTAAGCCTGCAATTTTTAATCTTTTAAACACTGAAACTCTTTCTGTTTATTAGTGGAAAGTTTGATTGCATTATTAACATAATAATTTTAGACCTCAATTTATAGAACGTGAACAAACTATTAGTGGAACAATTATGATAAGAATTGATATTCTCCCTATCAAATTTCTTTTAAATATTTATACTTAGAATGTACTGAATTAGTGTTGCGTTTTGAAGTAAAGTATCCTGTGTAAATTCATTTAAAAATTTGCAACTTCTTCACTTCTCCTCTTATTATGTTTTAATCGAATGTCATTGAGAAATAGCGAGGTTTATTAACTGTCTCTTGAGTCCCAGGGAAACAGCAGTATTCTTTTATAAGGAATTCCTGCAAGTACCCTGGGTAAAGTAAATCGGGTCATTCTCAAGCAGGCTTCATTATTTCCATGATGAAGTTATAAAGAATGATACATTTTTACTCTTATTGTACAATAGACAAAGAATAAAACTGATATATTTTGGGAAATAGCAAAAGTCTTTCTATTTTTTTGCATATGTTTTAAACCTATATTACACGACTGCTTTATAGAAAGGTATTTGCTTTGGATTTTCTTTTTGGAAAAAATATTGACTTTTTAGCTATTTGTTAAATTATTAGTATCCAGGAGGAATCGAAGAATTCCCTTTTTGGAATTCTTGTAAGTTTCCTGGGGAAATTAAGCTGAGTCATTCTCTTGTTTGCTTCATTATATTCATGATGAAGTATTAAGGAATGATACATTTTTACTCTTATCATATAAGAGCAAAAGAATAAAGATAATATATTTTAGAAAGTCGCAAATGTCACTCTATATCTTTGCAAAAGTTTTTAGTTTATTACACGATCGTTTTTTAGAAAAATATTTCATTTGATTTTTCTATTTGGTAAAGAGAAATAAAATTATACATACCCAGGAGGTATCACAGTATTCTTTAATAGAAATTTCTGTATCTTACCTGGGAAAATTAAGTTTTATCATTCTTCACTCTTTTCATCGATTTTTTGATGAAGATTTAAAGAATGATATACATACGTTTTCTTAAAGTATTATGAAGAAAGGTTTCAAAATGATTAATTGCAACCAATGTCATTGTCGATAATGCATGATAGTCTTTTTAATGTGTTTGATTCTAATAATTTATTGTAAACTAATATTTTCGTCGTATATATTAAATTCCTTCCTCTGGCATATAATACATTAAATAACAGTCCAGTTTTTGAACAATTTTATTTTGGTAGCGTCTGGCATTGAGATCCGCTAATTTGCGAAGTTTGATTGTAATTTTAACTTGAAAAATTGTGGTTTAAATTTAGGAATTGCGATCTACATTTAAAGAAATGATTTGGTTAAAAAAATGGAGATTTTAATAGTTAAATCCCTCTTAAATGTTTATAATTCTAATATACCGAATCAGCCAAAAGGGTTGGAGAGAAGCATTCCTTAAATAAGTGTAAATCCGTTTTAAATTTTCTAACTTCTTAATCCTCCTCTATCTTCGTTTGACGGAAATATGATGCGAAAAGAATAAGGTCTATTAACTGTTTGTCTAGTTCTAAAGAAACAGCAATATTATTTTATAATGATATGTGCAAGTACTCTTTGAAATATAAATCGAGTTATTCTCAAATGGCTTCATTATTTGCATGGTGAAAATATAAAGAATAAAAATATATATATAATTTGCTACTATTGTATTCTAAACAACATTCAACCAGTTTAATTGTTCAAAATGTCAAAAGACTTTTTTACCTCTCACAAAATATTGAGTACTTGTAAGAACGTTTTGGTTACCCGTATCTGAATTAAATTCTTTTTGTTCTCTTTAGATAAGTGATTTTCGTTGCATAAGATTCAATTGTTCCTTTATTTCAGTTCGAAGCATACATTATATTACAGTTTCTAAGCCTGCAATTTTTAATCTTTTTAAACACTGAAACTCTTTCTGTTTATTAGTGGAAAGTTTGATTGCATTATTAACATAATAATTTTAGACCTCAATTTATAGAACGTGAACAAACTATTAGTGGAACAATTATGATAAGAATTGGATATTCTCCCTATCAAATTTCTTTAAATATTTATACTTAGAATGTACTGAATTAGTGTTGCGTTTTGAAGTAAAGTATCCTGTGTAAATTCATTTAAAAATTTGCAACTTCTTCACTTCTCCTCTTATTATGTTTTAATCGAATGTCATTGAGAAATAGCGAGGTTTATTAACTGTCTCTTGAGTCCCAGGGAAACAGCAGTATTCTTTTTATAAGGAATTCCTGCAAGTACCCTGGGTAAAGTAAATCGGGTCATTCTCAAGCAGGCTTCATTATTTCCATGATGAAGTTATAAAGAATGACACATTTTTACTCTTATTGTACAATAGACAAAGAATAAAACTGATTCATTTTGGGAAATAGCAAAAGTCTTTCTATTTTTTTGCATATGTTTTAAACCTATATTACACGACGGCTTTATAGAAAGGTATTTGCTTTGGATTTTCTTTTTGGAAAAAATATTGACTTTTTAGCTATTTGTTAAATTATTAGTATCCAGGAGGAATCGAAGAATTCCCTTTTTGGAATTCTTGTCAGTTTCCTGGGGAAATTAAGCTGAGTCATTCTCTTGTTTGCTTCATTATATTCATGATGAAGTATTAAGGAATGATACATTTTTACTCTTATCATATAAGAGCAAAAGAATAAAGATAATATATTTTAGAAAGTCGCAAATGTCACTCTATATCTTTGCAAAAGTTTTTAGTTTATTACACGATCGTTTTTTAGAAAAATATTTCATTTGATTTTTCTATTTGGTAAAAGAGAAATAAAATTATACATACCCAGGAGGTATCACAGTATTCTTTAATAGAAATTTCTGTATCTTACCTGGGAAAATTAAGTTTTATCATTCTTCACTCTTTTCATCGATTTTTGATGAAGATTTAAAGAATGATATACATACGTTTTCTTAAAGTATTATGAAGAAAGGTTTCAAAATGATTAATTGCAACCAATGTCATTGTCGATAATGCATGATAGTCTTTTTAATGTGTTTGATTCTAATAATTTATTGTAAACTAATATTTTCGTCGTATATATTAAATTCCTTCCTCTGGCATATAATACATTAAATAACAGTCCAGTTTTTGAACAATTTTATTTTGGTAGCGTCTGGCATTGAGATCCGCTAATTTGCGAAGTTTGATTGTAATTTTAACTTGAAAAATTGTGGTTTAAATTTTGGGAATTCGATTGCATTTAAAGAATTATTTTAGTAAAAAAAAAATATTTTTTAAAATTAAACGCTTAAATGTTTATACTTCTAATACCCCGGAACCCCAAAAAGGGGTTGGAAAAACATTCCTTAAATAATTTAAAACCCGTTTTAAATTTTCTAACTTTTAATCCTCCTCTTTTCGTTTGACGGAAATATGAAACAAAAGAAAAAGGTCTTTAACTGTGTCGTTAGTTCAAAAAGAAACAGCAGATTTTTTTTATAAGGATATGTGCAAGTACCCCTTTTAAAATTAAATCGAGTTATTCTCAATTGGTTCATTTATGCATTGAAAATATAAAGAAAAAAAATTTTTCTACTATTGTTTTCTGCAACATTCAACCAGTTTAATTTTTAAAATTAAAAGACTTTTTTACCTCTCACAAAATATTAGTACTTGTAAGAACGTTTTTAAATCTCAATTAAATTCTTTTTTTTTCTTTGGATAAGTGGTTTTCTTGCAAAAGATTCAATTGTTCCTTTTTTTCAGTTCGGAAACATTATATTCAGTTTCTAAGCCGCAATTTTTAATCGTTTTAAACCCCAAACTCTTTTTTAATTTGGGTGGAAAAGTTGGATTGCTTTTTTAATATAATTTTTTAGCCCCTCAATTTATAGAACGGAAGAATCTTTTAAATTAGAACGATTATGATAAAAATTTGGGGATATTCTTATCAAATTTCTATAAATATTTAAAACTTGGGAATTTCCCGAATTACTGTTAGGTTTGTGACATTTCGCGTTCTTTTTTTCAAACCATAACCCTACGTTTTTTTTGACGCCACGTTTAAATTTAATTAAAATTTTTTCCAAACCCCAAAAAGAAGAAAAAACAAGAAAAAATGCAAAAAAAGAAAACCCTTTTAAAAAGGATAGAAATTTAGTAAAAGCAAGAATGGCAATTTAAGAAGCTTAGTTCAAAAAAAGGTAGAATTTAATTAGACGGCCACCCAGGAATCACGGAGACGCCCCCCCGCAATCTATAAAGGGCATTTATTGCACACCCCCATCAGTCTACCCGGAAAGAAAGGGGCCGTTGAGTATTCCCCCAAAAAGGTGGGAAAGGGTTGTATTCTGAACGCTAGTAAATTATTGAATCAAATTGGGCCCGGATCTAATTGGGGTTATTTGATGGGTGATGAAATTGCGCGATCTGAGTTAATTAAATCGGCGTATTTTTGGTTTATTCTCATTTAAATAAAAGTTTGTTCGATATCTGGGAAATTTAAGTTAAATTTTAAAAAAGTCTTTTAAAAATTTTAAGACTGTCTTTTTCCCTTCCGAGATAATCCCACACCCTAACTTACCCCGGGGAAACCGCAAGACAAAACCCGACAGATGGCCATGTGCAATGGCCCCCGAAAAATTTTTTTAAACCGGGTTGGGAAATGCAGGAGGGTTTGTTTTATTTTACCAGAAATTTTTTTTTTCCCGGGGTTCGAGAATTTTACCAAATTTTCCCGAGGCCATAGAAAATCAAATACAGTTATTTTAAAAACCAAGTAACTTAGCATGTGCTTTTTTTTGGGTCATCTCGGGGGAAGGGCTCAAGATTGGTACTCAATATTTGGATCTGTGCTGTTCGCAGCCAGGGGATTTCGCGCAGCAAAAAGGCCCGAATTAGCGAAAGTTTTTCCCCTAAAACCCAAAAAAAAAAGGGAATTGGAGGCGAATTTTTTCGCGTCCCAGCGGGGAAAAAAATCAGGAACCAACAGACTTTGTTTACGATTAGCTAAAAATACCAAAGAGTTTAGAGCTAAGGATGTCGCAGGGGGAAATTTGGGTTGTATCACATTTTTTTAGACTCAAAACCACAGATTTAGGACTGGTGGAAGTTCGCAATCCCCAGAACACCGTAAACCTTTTTTAAATATTAAAATTTGAAGAGAGGTATTCTTCCCCTTAAAATGGGGTTTACAGAAATGAAATGTAGAAAGAGAGGTCAAAAGCGCATAGGGTGCCTAATTTTGATGCTAACCAGAAACCGGGGGGAAATTTTGAGGGTTGGGGGAGACCAAAAAAAATGGCAGAAAAATTATAGAGGTACTTTTTTGAGAATAGCCGTCAAAGTTAAAAGGGGGTTCGAGAGGAGGAATAGATTTCGGGAAAGATGATCAAAAGATTCAACAAAAATTTCGAAATGATAATTTTTTAAAAGGGGGCCCTGAAAAGGGGTTCAGGGTTTCCCGTCGAGGGATAGGATAAAGGGGTGATTGAATGTTTTGAAAAATTAATGAAGTTCATTATCAAAAAAGGGAAACGGCAGTGGGTTTCCCAATTGCTTTCTCCGATATGTTTTATACCCGTGGAGCATACCCCGTTCCCATTTTTTTTTTAGCCAAAAACGCTATGGGACACCGGAGCAGATTTAAAACATTTATATCGGAAAAATATATAAAAATATTTTTATAAACAAATAAAAAAAACGCGAGCCCAGGTAATCACAAAAGGGAGCGAAATGCCAAAAAAATAGGGAAAAATTTTGAATTGATTATTTTAAATCCCAGAATTTGTTAGACCTTGGGGGCGTTTCAAAGGGGAAAAGGGGTTTGGGAATTTCCCGTAAAATTTTTTTTGTTGATTTTATAAGTGGGTCAGAATTGTTTTAATTTTGACGAAAATCGTTGAAAATCCCCGATTCTCCCGATAAAAAAGGGTAGTTTTAATCCCCGTTAAAGGGAAAAAATTTTTTTTAAAAGATTTTTCCCCCCCCAAAATTAATAAACAAAACAAGAATTACAAAATTTGTTTTTGTAGTTTTAAAGGGGAAATTTTCCAACAAATCAGGTCTTACTCATGTTTTATACCATGAAATTGACACGGGAGTAATAAAAGGGAGTTTCCAGGCCATACAGATATGACCGGCAGAAAAAAGCAATAATTATTTTTTATATACAAAAAATTTTTCAAACCAAACGATTGTTCCAATTTAATCCCCGTACGCGTCACCAGTTGTGTTTATAAGGGAAAAAAAATGGGTTACCACCGGGTAATCCCGAAGCATAATAGATTTGCGGTAGACTGGGAAACTAAATTCGTCACAAAGTATCCCCGATACCCTTTTCCGTTAATAGATGATTTAATAACGGCATCCCCCCGACAATAATGTCAAACCCTTTATCTAAAAAGTGGGGGAAATTTCAAAAAGACAGTAAACCCGTTTTATATTTTTAAACCGCATTCGTAGAAAAGTGGGACTTATGCTTTCAGGCGGATGGGCCCTTTGGTTTATCAGGGGGAGTCCAATTTTTGCGGTTACCTAATCCCAAAACCGGGGATAGGAAGGTGAGGTGTATATGGATGACGTTTTTATTACGTCTCCATCATTCACTCACCATGTTGAGCATTTGGGGAAGGTTTTTCGTTGTTCAAGATGCAGGATTGACATTAAATAAAGATAAATGTAAATTTGGGTGCGATGAATTGAGGTATTTAGGATTATTGTAAGAAAGGAATCAAAACGGATGAGACAAAGGTTCGAGCCATACTAGAGATGAAACCGCCCCGTAACTCAAAGGAGGTGTCCAAGTTTTTGGGTATGTCCCAGTGGTACGCGAAATTTATTAAAAATTATGCTGATCTTTGTGAGCAACTTTATAATCTTAAACGAAAATTAAAAAAATTCGTCTGGTCCACTGAGGCGCAGAAGGCATTCGAAGCGGTCAAGGCGGCCGTAACAAAGGCGCCAGTTTTAAAATTGCCGATATTTCAAAAGCCCTTCGAGGTATTTACAGATGCAGTTCAATTGGTTTGGGAGCAGTGCTTAATCAGGAACAAAGACCCGTTATATTTGCTTCACGTACTCGAACAACGCAGAGAGGAATTATACGGTAACCGAAAAGAATGTCTGGCAGTAGTATGAGCGTTGAACAAATTCCGAACATATTTAGGAGCGATGCCAATTAAGTTTTACAGATCACGCTGCCTTAACACGTCAAGCATGGAAAAAAATTTGTCGAGTAGGATGATCAGATGGGCACTCAAATTAGCGGAATTTAATATAGAATGGGAACATAGACCTGGGAAATCAAAATGCGGTGGCGGGTATACTATCCAAGAAACCCCTGGAAAGTATAATAGGAGAAAAAATCAATGTGCAATAATCAGAGATTTAGTACTTACTCGGGAACAGTTAATAACAGAGCAAAAGAATGACCAGAATTAGGTCATACTTTTAGATATTTGAAAACCGGAAGATAACTCTGTTAATGCAACGATATGTGAGAAATGGTCCCACGACTTCCGTCTAATTGAAGGTTTGTTGTTTTATGCGAAAAACGCAACGTCGTTAGGTGAAATGCGTGATACATTCCAAAGTCTTTAGAAACAGCATCCTACGCGAATTTCATGACAAACCAATAGCGGGACATCGGGTAGATTTAAAACTTATCATAAATCGGACGTTTGTTATTTCCCGTATATGAGAAAATTTATTGATCAATATGTCCTACATCCATATGTGCCAAGTTAATAATTATAAAAACGCGTTACCAGCTGGTCGATTAAATCCGATTGTATCAAATTATCCAAATGAGATAGTTACGTTAGATTTGTTAGACCCTGTATCCTATATCGAGAATAAGACGTAATCGATATGTTTTAGTAATGACCGATCATTTCAGCAAATGGGCTGAAATTATACCTCTTAAAAAGGCCTCGGCTCGTATAATAGCGGATACTTTTTTTGATAATTTTATATCGCATTTTGGAGCTCCAATAAAATTAATAAGTGATAATGGTCCCCAATTTATATCCGAAATTTTTGAACATTTAAGTGAAAGATTAGGTATAAGGCATATGAAGACTGTTGCATATAGGCCACAAGAAAATAGGACAGAACGAGTTAATCGAGATGCAAATGATTGCAAATTATGTTAACTCGCGGTCACTCGCGCCTGTTTTTCTACCGTCGTCACTCGCGGGGTGTAGAGAACACCCCCCAAACTCTCTCTCTTATATAACACGTGTATTTAAATAAGAAAAAAATTTTAAGTCAATTATGATATATATTTATGAAGTATAAGAGGTTTTTTTGTATTATACAAACTAAATTGTTAAATTTATTGCATTCAAATGAGACTAGCATTAATTTAAAGTAAACCTACAAAATTTTCATTTTGAAGTACACAATTTTATATTTTTTCATAAACCACAAGTAAAACGTATATACCAGTAATAAATATACTTCATAATTAATGATAAGGATAGTAAAAAGTAGAAAAATAATATTTTAATCATTTTTCAAACATTCAGAGCAGACTGTATTCATATGCTTTAAGCAGATATTTTTCTTACATTGAAGACAAAAACAAATAGTTTTTACATCTTTTACCCGTGGACAAGCAGTGCCACACCCCTTTTTTAGGGAGATTAATGCTCTTTTTAATATATTCTGAGTCAGTAAAGCTTCTTTTGAGTGTTTTGTTAAGGTTTAGGAAATCCGATCTCATATCCCACTGTGGCTGCACAAGATCCATTTTAATCTCCTCTAATAATATTGAATGTCTCATTTATTTTCAGGAAGAACCGAATGATAGACAAAGGAAGCATTAATTCCTGCAGTATTAAGTAGATGATAAAATATTCGCAATGGCCAAAGGTTACATATTCGCGATACATAATATATACTGCACATTTCATCAGTGGTATCAACACCACCTGTATTATAAAAATTTATGATTTCAAGTTTCATCTCTCCAACTTTGGTTACAAAATCACGCAGTTATCGAATTCACTTAGTTCATTTTGTCAATCTGTTCATACAGTATCTAATAGACGACAAAGTCGCTATTTCTCCCTTTCTCATGGAGTTTTTGTCATAATTTTTAGAAAACGTTTTGAAATTTTTTTTAAAAAAATTGTATTTTACAAATATTTTATAGAATTATATTATATTTTTATACCGCATTTATATATTGAAATTTTAAATAAAATATTCGTGTATAATTATATATTTGGAAAAAAAAAACGTAAACGGAAAGAGTAAAACGTACTTTTCCGTAGATGCTTCGAGTACGAAAATATAACTCAATCACTCGCGGGGTGTTCTCAGCACCCCAAATAAACTTTTGAAGGTCGTTACATTCCAATCGTCCTAGCGAGATGGATTACATCAGGTCTGAAGGTTCAATGACCTAAAATTGGCAGCTACAGAAAAAATCGTGGCTCTGCGCATTATTTTTAGAATTGTAGGAGGCTTTTCTTGTTGCTGGGGTGTACAGAACACCCCGCGCGAGTGATCGTGGGTTAATGATCAACACGATACTTGGGACTAATTCTTACGTGAGTTTGCTTACGCTATTAGTACGGCAGTGAATGAAACAACAGGAAAAACCCCTGCGGAATTATTTTTGGGTCGAAAATTGATTACCCCATTTCAAAAATTAGTAATGATTTCAGACGGAACGGAATTTACAGTAAGAGATATCGAGAAAGTCTTTCATGAAGCTAGACTAAGTACGAAAACTAAGCATGAAAGGTGGGAAAGATATTATAATAGACGAAGACGGGATGTAGAAATTAAGGTAAATGATTGGGTCTTATTAGAGACACACCCTTTAAGTTCAGCAGCTAATAAAATCTGTTCCAAATTTAAACAAAAATTTGAAGGTCCCTATAGAGTATTAGAAGTAAGAAATAATAATATTATTGTAATATGGAGGTCAGGAAAAAGATTAACTGTTAATGTTGATCAAATAAGTATATATCGTCATAGGAAATGTGACGAGGTCGAGTTAGGAACTGGTCGCCCAGATAGTATTAGTTCACGTCAGGAAACGAGTAGTTCGGAAAATATACATCAAAGATCAAATGAGTCGCAATATGGGAAAAAAATCTACGGTGAAGCGTGAGTTAGAGGAAAAAGGGATAAATCTCCAGTCAAAACAATCTAAGAAAAACACGGAGAGGGCCGATAAGCGCAGATCACTTATCAGATCGCTGCCTAGCTCATTCTCAAATGAAACAAGAAATAAAAGAAAACGGCTAGATAAAGGAATTAAAAGATCGTATGGATCGGGGGCAAGTGGACCACAGAGAAAGTGGCAGAAAAATAGACCCAATGACATTAATAAAAGACCATTGTCATCCAGTAATATCCAGTAATATCCAGTATAATAAGAAAGGATCAGGAGTCCCGACCGGCCAAGGAAGCAACAGGACAAGCAAGGAAAAGCCGACAAGGAGACTACAAGCCCTACAGCAGGCAACATAAAGAATTCCAGAGCAGCCGAAAATGAGAAGAGGAAGAACAGTGATAGCACCTCGTCTTTGGGTCATGGTGGGGCTGAATATAAAAATCAGGTTGTTTTCGTTTCTTTTTATATTCTTTCCAACAAGTGGTCGGAAGAATTATTGCAGAGAAGAAGTCTGGGGCGGTATTTAAAATTATAATCGCAAAAGTTGACACTACAATTGGGTTATTTTTTTGAACTTTTGAACTTTTGACTTGTAAAATTTTTTTTTCCTCAAGTGTTGGAGAAAACAACTGTAATTATGCATTTTTTCTTCGATGTATGACTTCGTGAAATGCGACAATTCCTTTGGTTATTTGTTTTAATGATTTATTGAAAAATGTTTGTAATTGTATATTTTATGTATATATATGTTGTTGTATTGTTCCGTATTTAAGGTGCATCTGGTTCAAGGAACGCGGCGTAGTCAGGGCACTAACAATAATATAAAGCTCGCGGCTCATTTGGGAGTTTGACGGCCCGATGCGGGATGGAAATGAAAGTTTATTGTTATTTAAAAAAGATATATAATGCATAAAAATTGTGGGAAACTTACTGGTATTATGTAAATATAGATTTTGCAAAGTAACTTAAAGAGTTTTCATTTCAGGGTGACAGACCCTGAAAGTATAGTTCCATAGCTGATATGTAGCCTCAACTTGGAGCAGTGGAGCCGGTCTTCCAGCTCACAAATAAATATTTGTCCTGACGCAGAGTTTGGGTCTGCGCACCCAGGAAAAAATGCATGTAAAGTGTTTGGATGTTTAGAATATCTAAGTAACGTTAAATATAGAGTTAAGTACATGTGTAAAAGTGAGAATATGCCATGATTAAACAGCAAAATTGTTAATGTTGGCCTAGTTAATGGAGTAAAATTTATTGTGTGTCGGCCACGAGTTTAAATTTAAATTTAAGTTAAATATTAAATTTAATTCTAAGATGAATAATAAAAATTACAGTTAAGTTAAATATTGGAAATTACAGAAGTTAAAATGAGGATTCAAGGTTAAAATTTAAATAAAACTTAGAAAGCGAGGAGATTCAGAAATAAAAATTTAGGCACGTAATTAATTAAGGGTGTTGAGAACCCTTGAATAAATCACGTTTTTCTTCTTGGAGGGGGTTGTGACATCTCTCGCGTTCTTCTTCTAACATAACTCCTACGTTTTTGACGGGCCCCGATTAATGACAAAACTTTTTAAACCAAATCCCAAAAAGTAAAAACAAGCAAAATGCAAATAAGATAACCTTTAAAAGGATAGAAATTTAGTGAGCAAGAATGGCAATTTAGAAAAAGCTTAGTTCGAAAAAGGTAGAAGTGTAATTAGACGGCCTACCCAGGAATCACGGAGACGCCCACCCTCGCTAATCTATACAAGGTGCATACTATTGCACACGAGTCCATCAGTCTAACTGAAAGTAATTGGGCCGTTGAGTATTCCTCCAAGGTAGGAAGATTGTATTCTGAACGCTAGTAAATTATTGAATCGAGATTAGGCGGATCTAATTAGTTATATTGATAAAAGATCTAATTGCGCGATCTGAGTTAATTAAATCGGCGTGCTTTGGTTTATTCTCACTTAATATAAGTTTGTTCGATATCTCAAAGTAATTTAAGTTAAATTCTTAGTAAAAGTCATATTAAGAATTATAGAATGTCTCATATATCCTTCCGAGATAATCCCACACCTCTAACTTACACGGAAACCCCAAGACATAGCTATCGACAGATGGCCATGTCGCAGGTTTTGAAGTAAAGTATCCTGTGTAAATTCATTTTAAAATTTGCAACTTCTTCACTTCTCCTCTTATTATGTTTTTTAAACGAATGTCTTTAGAAATAGCGAGGATTATTAACTGTCTCTTGAGTCCCGGGAAACAGCAGTATTCTTTTATAAGGAATTCCTGCAAGTACCCTGGGTAAAGTAAATCGGGGCATTCTCAAGCAGGCTTCATTATTTTAGATGAAGTTAAAAAAAGAAGTACATTTTACTTTTAGGACAATAGAAAAAATAAAACGGGATATTTTTTTGGGAAATAAAAAAAGTCATTCTATTTTTTTTAAAACCTATATTAAAAGACTGCTTTATAGAAAGGTATTTTTTTTTGGATTTTTTTTTTGGAAAAAATATTGATTTTTTAACTTTTTTTGTTAAATTTTAGTACCAGGAGGAATCGAAAAATTTCCCCTTTTTTGGAATTCCTGTAAGTTTCCGGGGAAATTGGTTGAGTAAAATTCTAAATGGGCTTCATTATATTCATGATGAAGTATTAAGGAATAAAATACATTTTTACCTTAATATAAGAGCAAAAGGATAAAAAAGATATATTTTTTGAAAGTCCAAAAGTCACTCTATATATTTTTCAAAAAATTTTTTAGTTTATTACATGATAGTTTTTTTGAAAAAAAAAATTTCATTTTTATTTTTTTTATTTGGTAAAAAAAAGAAATAAAATTATACATCCAGGGGGTATCACAAAATATTCTTTAATAAATTTTTTGATCTTTTCCTGGGAAAAAATTTAAATTTGATAATTTTTCCCCCTTTTCAAAAAATTTTTTGATGAAGATTTAAAAAAATGATATACATACGTTTTCTTTTGTATTTCGAAGAAACGTTTCAAAATGATTAATTCAAAAAAATGTTTGTCGATAATGCATGATAGTCTTTTTAATGTGTTTGATTCTAAAATTAATTGTAAACTAATTTCCCCGTATATATTAAAAATTTCCCTTCCCCCTGGCATATTTAAAACATTAAATAACAGTCCCGTTTTTTAAACAAGTTCATTTTGGGAGTGTCTGGCATTGAGATCCCCTAATTTTGATATTTGATTGTAATTTTTCGAAAAAAATTTTGGTTTAAATTTTGGAAAAGGATCTTCATTTAAAAAAATGATTTTGGAAAAAATGGAATTTTTTAGTTAAACCTGTCTTAAAAAGCCCTTTTAATTTAAATACCGGAACAAATAAAAGGGATGGAGAGAAACATTCCCTTTAAAAAAGGGAAAATCCGTTTTAAATTTTCTAACTTCTTTAAAACTCCTCTATCTTCGTTTGACGGAAATATGATGCAAAAAAAATAAAAAGGGCTTTAATTTTTTCTAGTTTTAAAAAAAAACAGCAATTTTTATTTTTTTAAGGATATGTGAAAGTACTCTTTTAAAAAATTTAAAACAAATTATTCCCCAAGGTTCATTATATGCATGGTGAAAATACATAGAATAAAACAATTTGCTACTATTGTTTTTCTAAACAACATTCAACCATTTTATTTGTTCAAAATGTCAAAAGTCTTTTTTTTATCCATCACAAAGTATTCAGTACAATCTAAGAACATATTAGTTAAATGTACCTCAATTAAATTCTTTTTGTTCTGTTTGGATGTCCGATTTTCGTTGCATAGATTTCAATTGTTCCATTATTTTAATTGAAAGTTTTCAAGCCTTCAATTTTTAATCGTTTTAAACACTGAAATGCTTTCTATAATTAGTGAAAAGTTTGATAGCTATATAAAAAGATAATTTTAGAACTGAATTTATAGAACGGTAAGAATCACTTAGTGGAACGATTATGATAGGAATTTGATATCGTCCTTGTCAAACTTCCTTAAATTTTTATCCCTGGAATATACTGAATGCGTGATAAGTTTTTAAGTAAATTATTCTTTATAAATCAATTTTAAACTTTGTCACCTCTTTACTTCTCCTTTTCCTAAGTTATAATCGAATGTCATGCAGAAACAGTGAGTATTATTAACTGTTTGTCTAGTCCCAGTGAAACAGCAGTATTCTTTTCATAAGGAATTCTTGCAAGTACTCTGGGAAAACTAAATCGGGTCATTTTCATGCAGGCTTTATTATTTCCATGATGAAATTTTAAAGAATTATACATTTTTACTCTTATTGCATAAGAGTGAAAGAATAAAACTGATATACTTTGAAGTGCCACTGAATTAGGGATACCTATCTAGTAACGTTTGGCCTCCTCTGGCCTTGATAACGGCTGCCACACAACGATGCATAGATTCAACAAGTTTCTGGAAACGTTCCAAGGGAATGACTTGCCAAATATTGGCTAAGGCTGTGAATAATTCAGTAAAGTTTGTTGATGCTCTGTGATGGGTTTTCACGCCTAGATCCTAAACATCCCAAGAATGCTCTGTAGGATTTAAGTTTGGGCTTCTAGGTGGACAATTTATGACAGAAAAGTTAGAATAATGCTTATCCAACCTGCCAGTAACAAACTGGGACTTGTAGGAGGTACAGTTTTTTTGCTGGAAAACTCCATTTCCGTCCGGATAACAGAACAGCAAAAATGGACGAAGGTGATCAGCCATCTACTCTACCTACCGGATTGAATTGAGGGAGGTTGGTACACGCACAAAAGATCCCAAAAAGTGCCATGAAAAAACACCCCAGATCATGACTGAGCCACTATGTCCTTGTACATTTCCAACCTGGCATGCAGGATACATGGCTTCATGAGCCTGACGCCATATTCTCAATCTCTATCGGCATTAAGTAATCGGTATCGAGACCTATCACTCCATGCTACTCGTTTCCAGGCCTCTACACTCCAGTGACTGTGCTTTCTTGCCCAAGGAAGACGGGCGGCCCGATGGCGAACATTGAGCAATGGTATACTCTTGTAGGTCGATGGCTGCCGAAACCCATACGGGGAAGCGAGCGTTGTACAGTCCATTTACTGACTGTACGATTGGCCCCGTCATTCAATTGGGTGGTAACTTGAGCTAATGTTTGGCTTTGCTGCATATGCATATATGTACAATACTTCTGAGTCGTCTCTCACCACGCACTGTTAAAGCTAATTATCCTTTGAGTTTGTCCGATCGCTAGTTTTTTTTTGTCTACCATCCTGGTATTCTTGGTATACTCTTGACAATGTCGACCTTGAAACCTCCTAGCTGTCTGACGATTTCAGAAATTTAATGGCCCATGCATCGCGAACCTACGATTTGTCCACGATCGAAGGCGTCTAATTTAGGAAGTTTACTCATACTGGAAATTCCAAAAACTAATTCAGAACAACCACAGTACGTGCTATATATGCAGTTACCACAGCACATTCACTTGCACATAAATGATACACAGTGCTACAAAATTTTCCTAGCTCTTGGTATCCCTAATTCAGTGGCACTTCAGTGTATTTTAGAAAGTAGCAAAAGGCATTCTATATCTTTTCAAATGTTTTTAATTTACATTACGTGATTGTTTTATAAAAAAAGTATTTGATTTGCATTCTCTTTTTGGAAAAGGAGGGGAAAAAGGACTTTTTAGCTATTTGTGTTAAATGTTTAGTTCCCAGGAGGTATCAAAGCATTCTCTTTTAGGAATTCTTGTAAGTAACCTGGGAAAATTAAATCTGGTCATTCTCAAATGGGCTTCATTATATTCATGATGAAGTATTAAAGACTGATACATTTTTACTGTTATTGTATAACCCTTTAAGACCCGAACTATTTTATTCTTAAATATTAAATTCTTCTGGTTATTAATACTATATTGACCTCAATGATAGTGGGAAAATTAATTTAAAAAATCCCCTCCTGGAACGTAGACAGTATCCGCATGATTGTACGGGTTGGGCTTTATCTGGGAAGCAGGTCACCTATGAAATTTTATGAGTTATACCTTTTTAGCTGTAAGTTGATAGAAGAAACAATTTTAATTCTATTAAAATTGTTACAAGTAAGGAAATTTTATTGATGTATAATTAATTCATTTTTATTAACTCAATATTTATTTATTGTGAAGATCTTTGAAACTTGTTTTGTTTTTGACAAGTATAAATAACCATTGCATTTTTCCCAACATGTTTTCGAACTGCTTTCGTAGTTTTCAAATCTGTACTTGTGCGAGGCCATGAAATATCAACACATCAAAAATGGCTATACATGTCAAGCCTTTTATCCTAAAATGGCCAGGATAAAAGGCATGACATGTATAGCAGGTGGATTATAACACTTAGATCTTTTTGCGAGTGGAATTACAACACTGTTTTATCTTCACATCACCAGTTAAAATACTTTTGTTTGTAGGTGGATTTGCTACTAACGCGCTTCAACTATCTCTAACTTAAATTTTAAGCGATCCGCTTTGATTTTTGGAAGAATTTTATTTTATATTGTATCTTGTTTGCACAGAAACCAAGAATTTGCAACAGCTAAAACAATGAAATGAATGTGCTGAAGAGACTTTTATGGTAAAGAAGGATCCAAAACAGTGTTTCAATTTAAAATATTTCCATGTTTTTCTTCATTGCTCTTATCTAAATTTGATTCTCCTTCAAGATTCGTATGTTTTGTTCCCAGCATTTTCATCATCCAAGAGATCAATAAGTTCTGATCTAAGTTCAATCTGATTTATTCATCAATTGCAAAATTTATTCTTAAGTGAGAATTCTTCTCCTTTGAAACACCTGAAAAAGTGTTTGGTTAAAAGTTAGCACAGCATTCCATGAAAAATTATAAAATGCATGAGAAAATTTTATTATTTCTTTAAAAAATAATATTTAAACCAAACCATACCAACTCCCACCGGAAAACCCAGATTTTTTTTCAAGGGGGAGGGGAGAGATGTGTATGCAGATATATGTGTAAAGGATGAAAAAATGCCATACCCCTCATCAAATAATGTGTGAAAGAAAAATTAACTGCTAAAAAAACCCTGAGAAAGAAAAAAAAGAGACTCGTCCATGGTAACCTCCAAGAAAATGTGGTTTTAATTGCATAATAATATATTTCGTTTTTATTTAGGCTTCTATTAACATTATTGAAACAGAAAAGAAAACTCACATGGCAAGAACTTACCTTTATAGCTGCAGTGACTGAAGTAACGCCCAACCCGTACGATCGCGTGCGGGTAACGAAATCCCGAGTTCTAAGAGCAAGATTAATAGAGTATAATTAATATTTTTTCTATTTTACAATTATTTAAACATTAATACAAAAAATTGTATCCAAGCAATTAGAAATATATCAATAATTAACTTTTTTACGACAGATATAAAGAATACGTGTTTTCGTCGTATTTCAAAACAAAGCTAGATTTGACAGCTGAAAGTAAAAGATGGACTACAACAATCGTCTGTTGAAAAAAAAAGTGATACTTTACTCTTTCTGCAAACCCGCTCAATCGTTGGATTCGGAATTTTCTAACATACGACTATTCCAGAAGCAAAAACTTATAAGAATATCTAAACCGCACGGTCGTGCGGATTGGATCTTAAAGAAATCAGAGCAAAAGAATATACAAATGATATATTTTAGAAAGAAGCAAAAGTCATTCTATTTCTTTGCAAATGTTTTTAAATTATTATATGATCTTTTTATAGAAAAATATTTGATTTGATTTTTCTATTTGGTAAAAGAGAAATAAAAGGACACACTTTAAGCTATTACTTAAATGTGTATTCTTTTATTATACCCAGTATTCTTTTTTAGAATTTCCTGTATCTTACCTGGGAAAATTAACTTTGGTCATTCTTCCATCTTTTCATTATATTTTGCGATGAAGTTTTAAAGAATGATATATATATATATGTGTGTGTGTGTGTGTGTGTGTGTGTGTGTGTGTGTGTGTGTGTGTGTGTGTGTGTGGGGTGTGTGTGTGTGTGTGTGTGTGTGTGTGTGTGTGTGTGTGTGTGTGTGTGTGTGTGTGTGTGTTTTTTTTTTGTACGAAAAAGGTTTCAAAATGTTTAATTTTAAAATGTCTTATATTGATGCAGTCTTTTTAATGTGTTTGATTGTAAAAATTTTTTTGAAACTAATTTTCCGGATATCAAATTTCTTCCTCAGGCATTTAGTAGAATAAATAATACAGAAAATTTTTTAAGCCAGCTTTTCCCCAAACTGTGGGCGTGCCCCTGGGGTAAACCTAAAAGGGGGGCGCGAGCAATTAAAAGGTCGAAAACAAAGATTATAAAAAAAATCATTAATTTACTGAAAGTAAAAAAACAAAAACATTCTGACACTAAAAATATATTTCCCTGATATTTTTTAATTATAAATGTATCGTCTACAAATTTTTTTTTAAATTAATTTAACAATAAAGTTTTTAAATTATCAATGACCTAGGGGCTTGCTTATATAATTAAAAAAAAATTTTACGCTTTTTTTGAAAATTTTTTTGTACGTTTATAATTAATTTTAAATGCTGATTAAAAGTTACACGATTTTTTAAGCCCCTTTTTTCCCACGTGTCGGGGTATAAAAATACGGGGGAAGGGGAATAAAGAATAAAAATTTAAATAGAATTTTAAAAATTTGAAAAGGTTTTTTAGTTTAAAACCTTAAAAATTTTTTGGATGAGTGCGAAGTTTTAAATTTGGAAAAAACTATATATACGTGGGGGAAAAAAACGCTTTGGCTGAGCGAGACGTTTATATATGTCGCGGGAGCAAGGGGTTTAAAAGCGTGTTGTAGCTTTGCGCCAAGAACAGTATTTTGAATTAACCATTTTTTGTAAGGTGGGGCGCGATGAAAAAGGGTGATTGAATATTGGGTCCGAAAATTCAACTTTGAAACACTGTTTTAACAGTTTACTTTTTTGGGTGCTTTAGATTTTAGATCTCCCAAGTGTATTATTGCAATGTTTGATCGAAATTATAATTTGAAAAATTGTCAACTGAATTTTTTTTTCTGTAATGGGGCTGCGTATTGGTAGTTCTACCTTTACAGACCTAGAACATTCCCCAGGAGCTGATATCACTTTTTAGTGCTGCATCATTTAGGCGATACCAATTATCACAAGTAATTTTGACGCCCAATTTCTTCCCCATATGGAGGCACCTGATCTCTGCCGATGCGAGATTTGTACTTAGGAATTTAATTTTGCCGAGAGCATCCAAGCCAAACGGACGTTCAAGTGAACTTTTTCATGCCGTATGATCCTACGACATGGCCGGTATCGATTTTCTGCATCAGGAAAATCCACCGAATTGGCCTGGGTTGAACCTGCAACCTTAGGTACAGAAGGCCAGTGACAAACCAGCTACGCCACCTAGCCGGCGAACTAAATTTATGAAACTGCGATCTATATTTAGTGATACGATTTTGGCAACAAATGAATATTTATTAATTATAAATCTACCTTAAATATGTATGCTTATAATATACTGAATCAGCCATAAGTGTTGGAGTAAAATATTCCTTAAATAAGTATAAATCCGTTTTAAATTTTGTAGCTTCTTAAGTCTGCTCTACCTTCGTTGGACACAAATATGATACACAAATTATGAGGTGGACTGTATATACTGTTTACTTTTAAAGATCTCAGGTAGGGCCTACTTTTGCATAGGGGCCGAGGGCCTCAAAGAGTCTTAAGCCATCCATGACAGCAGCTATGATCCGACGGATTCACATTAGCTGCGGTAACCAAAAGGCCATGGTTTCATTGAATTTTAATTTACTTCGCTCTCTAAAGCAACACGACAGCTATTGATGACGGACCTCATAATTTTGAACTACTGTCGAGGACGACACCGAGAACTACCACACCACCCGAAGGGTCATAGTCGCGAACTTCTAGCCTGCGTTGTCTGTTCGAGTGTTACCACCGTATTCACCACTAACTGAACCGGACGAGGAAACCTGGAGTTAAGAAAAAGCAAACCGCCGGATAAAACTTCATTTTACCTCTATTCTTTTTTAACTCCATTTACTCAACTAAGAGTTTAACAGTAACTCAGTTACTAAGAGTTACTGAGCTGATTCATCACGGCTTTCATAATAACCAGGCTACCCGGGGATGCTATTTGTGGACATAGCCAAAGCCTTTGACAAAATTTGGCATGATGGCTTGATATCCAAGATGATGCGACTTGGGTTTTCGGAACAACTCATCAAAATTATACACTCCTACCTAAATTCTCGTGAATTTAGGGTAAGAGTTGAAAACAGTCTCCCACCCGCGCCCAAATTCTCGTGGTACCAAAGGATCTTTATTGGGGCCCAAGCTCTTTAATCTATACATCAACGAATTCCCAAGGCTGCCGAAGTCCATAGCGATGTACGCGACGACACTGCCATTTTACCCAAAACATTTATAACCGAATATCATTGAGCGGCTTCAAAATTATGCCCATTCGACTCGAAACCGGGGCTTAACGACTGGAAAATAAGGTTAATGCATCTAAAAGCGCATGCCTCCCTTTTACGAACAGCGGTGCACCCGGAAACCTCCCGCATGTCAACATTTTTAATCAGCCTGCCCCCTGGGTTACTGAATATAAGTACCTAGGTTTAATACTTGACACTAAATTAAACTTTGCTAAACACATCCGTTTCGCCCACCAAAAGGCAGCTGGAATGAGAAACATTCAAATCGCTTGATTTCTCCCAAGAGCAAGATCGCATTAAGGCACAAGGTTCTATTATACAAAGCCATTCTTCGCCCCATCATTGTACGCTTCTCCCATCTGGGCAGGGCGGCAGGTTTCTCACCTGAAAAGATTGCACACTTTTCAAAAAATTCAACTGCGTAGGCAGCAAACGCACCTTGGTTTGTCAGGAACGAAGTCTTGCATAAAGATCTTAAAGCCCACCGCTTCTTGATTTCATCAAAAACAAACCAGAAATTTTTTCAACCGGTTACCACAGATTTCAAAAAGAATCTATCAGAGAAATCCCGGCTTACGACAACTCATTCCCAGCTCTTCTAAGAGACCTAGAGCAGTTCTTAATCACTCGTATCAACACTCCCAGCTCTGAAAAGGATGAGAAAAGTCTTGATCAATTAAAACTATGAGCTTTATTGTTTTACACTAGTTGTCTTCTCTTGCAAGACTTCACTCATTCTAATTATTCCCCCGCGTCATGCAAGTTTTTGATCACGTTTAGTGTGGCAACTTCACTCCTCATGATTTTATTTCAAACTCCTCTACCTTTTCTTACTTTTTCTTCCAAATGGTTATCTAAAACTTGTTCAAAAACCGCACGCAGTTATCTTAGAGTAACGTGTAACGGACTTAAAAATTTTCCCTTAATCCGTTATGAAAGAAATATATCCCTTCTCCCCTTTCCCTAAGATGCGGCAGACTTTGAAAGCGGCTTTGCTGCAGGAATGTGACGTCATTTTCTCTTCGTTTTCCTTGAAAGGAACAGAAATAAATCAACTGGGAGGTGGTTTCCCCACCCCCCCCCAGTTTTTGCGCTGCATTTAATGTGGACTCTTTTTTTTTTATATGTAACTTCAACAAATTGTTCTCTGTTAAATTTTATTATGATGAGTGGTTTTAGAGCTTTTCCAAGGTTTCCCCGAAATTATAACCGTTACCGTTACCAAAGGTTTATAACATCTTTGGGCAATGGTGGTGAATATTAACGTCGCACACAGCTACACAAAGGGTTTTGGTAACGGACCGAATTTTGAACGGAAGGCGAGGACACCCCCAAACAGCACCCCGTCTCCTACCCCCAACAAACGGGGGCCCTTTAGACAGATTTAACGTCTGCCCCCGCACGGGGGGTCTTCAGCTGCACTGGCCGAAATCATGACACCCCGGGGACATGTTCCTTATTACCCCTAGTCCCCGGGCCCCTTCATTGGTCAAAGTAGATTTTTGGGCTGCTCTTCTACCGCGTGGGTTAAATCTAACTGAGCTTTGAGCCCGGTCAAAATGTTCTAACCTGAACCGAGTTAGAGATAGAACTTGCAACGGGATGGTTTTTTTCTCTTTGACCACCAGATCAGTTTAGTGAATACCGCGGAGCAAAGGGGCTGATGTACGTTAAATCTGTTGAGACGGAACGTTATCACTTTTTGGGGGATATGAGTTTGGACACTAGCACGGTATATCCTTGTCATGACCCTCGAAATTCCCTCATTCATCCTTGCCCCTGCTTCAAAATATGACGTTAATATAACAAATCAATGTTTTCTTAGGCGTAAGATGCGAATTTTGAGTAGGCATAATACTTTTCGTCCTTATATATCCTAAAAATTTATAAGTATGCATACAATGAGAATGAAACAAACTAAATGGGAGATTGAGTTTTAATAAATTAAAAAACTAAATCTATGAAAAAGGGAAAAACCCCTACTTCTAATTTTGGAGTTGACCGTAACCGTAGCGAAAAAAAGGGGGGCCGGAACCCCCCCAAATTGATTTTTCCGATTGGTTATAATTTAAATATATAAAATGTAAAATTTAATTAAATATTTGTTATTAATGATTAATTTAATTAATTAATGCTAATTATTTATTCAATAATTAGTTTCTTACTGTGTTTGTTCCTGAAAATCGACAAAATCAAAAATAGCATGATACAAGAATGGTGAACTTTCAACCCCGGACCCCCCTTGGAAAAATTCCTGTGTGCGCTGCTGACGCCGTAATCTCTATAGCTGAGTGCTCATGGTCCAAACTCGCGGCTGGCAAAGTAATGAGATCGAGTCCTAGTAGCACTGAAGACCCACCGTGTAGAGGGACTGATGCACGTTAAAACTATGTAGAGGATCAAAGTCCACTCGTTCGCGTGACGTGGTAGCTTAGAGAATTGGGTGTCGGCTTAGGAGTCGTCCTCGTCACTTGACCGTGGTTCAAAATTACAAGGTTGGTCACTAATAGCCTTCGTTTTGTTTTAGATTGCGACATTAATGAAAAATCGAATCAAATCTATCTGACGTTGACTTTTATGTACTTCAAAGAACTCATTGCTCGAAAAAAATTATTTCTTTTTTTCTTATAAAATAATTCCTTATAATCAACTTTTTCAGTTAATTTTAGCACTTTTTGTGATAGTGCATAGTAGTCATAATATCCTTATTTTATCTTATATTAGTTTTATGAAAACAAAATCTATAGTTTTAAACGGTTAAACTATTTAGGTAACAACGTTTATCATTATTGAGTATCTTGGTGCTTCAAATTCCCTCGAAAACTGAAATCTATTGAAAATATTCTATCCTTTTTTCACATTTTTAAAAAGAATCATCTTGACAACAAATGATTCTAAATTTTCAAATCTTAAGGATAGAATCTTTTCTTAAGATTCAAATCATAAGACTCTGATCCTATGTAAGGTTGTGATGATGTTATATTCTAGAAAGAATAAAAACCTTGTCTTTTAGCTCAATACTGCGAAAGCGGATTCATCTTTTCAAGAAAGCACAATCTTTTCAAAGCACATCTTTGAATCATTACAAGGTAAGTGAAAATATGTTATTGAATGATCCTTTATGAGCAATTTTTGTTAGTAAGAATTTGTGTGTGTTTCTTTTAATTCCCGAAATATAAGTGCAATAGTGTTAAGCGATAAGCTGATTCAATTAAAGGATTTGTGAGTAAAATATTTACTTAAGCAGAACGAATACTTAAATAATGATTAGTTTCCAGAAAAATTTTCGTAAATTTTTTAAAAAAAAAAAATTCAAAAACATGAACTATGTAGCAATTTATAATAAAGTATATCGTGATTCATATTGAAGCTCGCACAACTAGATATAAAAAAAACATCCAAATCTTATAAGAAAATTTTAAATTTAAGTGTTCTATGGTATTAGAGGAAATATGAAAATGTGCTTCACAAACATATAGAAATGACAAAGTAATCTGTACAATGTATTTTATAAGTCAAATTTAAATTATTTTTAAGAAGTAAAAGCTATATTTTCGATGCTATAAACCAGTGGTCTTCAAACCTTTTCAACTCACGGAGCCCCTAGGTGCTTTCATGGAACATCGAAATCTGGAACCCCACTCCATATACATACTTCGAAGAATAATTCTCAAAATACCATTTAAAGTGGATCAACATGTTATAAGCATTTTATGTAAAGGCAATTAAAAAAATATTGCAATTACTAAAAAATTCTAATCCAATTTTTTAAATATAATTGACTCATTAATATTAATTTGTTATCCGAGTGCCATACATGCATGTAATCCTATGCATGCATTGTATTTAGTAAATGGGATATGTGCTTGCTTTTTTCACTCAATCTATGTCTAGGTCAATTGAGATTAAATGCAATCCAATTACTTATTCTGAGTTTAATTTTTTTTTATACTTTGTTTTTGTAGCCACTTACGTTGAGAAATATATTTCTCTTAAACAAGTGTTCTGAATGACATTAAAATGCTTATAGGTATGTGAGAAACCCCGTGTATTTTGCATGGATTTGCAACCTAAAATTTAGAGAAGCTGTTCTTGCTTAAATTTAAATTTTAACATCGAATCTGTTGATTTGTTTCCTCTCCTTCATTATAGGTACTTCTTCCACCAATGCAAAAAGTGCATTTTCCATTAGAAAATTATTTAGTTTTGCAAGACATTATACTAATTAACGAGTATAAAATTATTTCGTATAACCGGAGATGGTAAAGAATAGAATGTTAACTATCTAGTTAGAAGTCGATATATATATATATATATATATATATATATATATACACCTTTTAATATTTTATAGTTAAATTTTAACAAGTATTGCAAAATAAATTTACTATATGTAAATAAATTTTCAGTTTTAATTAATAGAATGAGCTTTAGATACTTGTTACTATACAAACTTCAGAGAAAACGTGAATCCATTTTGTATACATATTTATTTCTTTATTGTGACTCGTGGAACTCCTGAGCAGGGGCGTAGCTACCGCAGTATCAATGATACGGGGCCCCAACGTGTAACTACAGTCCCACTAACAGGGTTATATCGATAAAAAGGCCCAGAAGGAATTTTGATACAGGGCCCCCACAGAACTAGCTACGCTACTTCCCCTGAGTACGCCTTGTGGAACCCTAGGGTTCCATGGAACACAGTTTGAAGACCACTGCAATAAACTAATAGATGCATGATCTTTTTATAATGGAAATATACTTCAAACTAAAACAAAATTCTTTTAACAAAATCATTTCAAATTGTATAATACACATTTTGATAGAGAAATATTATAATAGTAAATATCTATCTTCTATTACAGATTTTTAAGACGGAACATATCCTAATTCAGCATTATCATGTTCGTGAAAGTTGCTGATGTATTTAAATGTTTGCCCGTAATCAGAAAAGTAGCAACTACTTTTGGGATATTTGTATTTTTATTATATTGTATTTGTATGAGGGATTTCTTCGAAATATTTGTTTACACTACAATTAAAATTGTGAAAAGAACTGTATGGATACTTCAAGTAACAGGTGTCCTTCAAATATTGGAGGAAAGGTCACTTCTTACCGTTGATAAAAGCGTGCAAGCAGACATACCATCAAAAAAAAGTGGGCAAAACACTTCTTTTAAGCAAATGAAAATCGAGAAATTTCATTCCTCGCCCACTCAAAAAAATCCAATATGCAATCTACAGTTATCATTTTCTCCCATCAAACTGAATGGTAAATACGAACAAACAAGTTTTCTAAACGAATCATCCGACTTGACAGAGGAACGAAACTCTCCAGCTGTTTTAAAATTAGAAGCGGAATTCACAAATACTATGGCATGTCGACCATCATCGTGTAATAATAGCCCTGTATGTGATATAAACGTATCCCTTTCTCCAAGAGTCAAGACTAAATATACTCAAGTAGATACCGAAGAATGCGTATCAAGAGATGGAAATTTCTTAAAGAAAAAATGGAACGAATGGAAATCAAAGCAATCGGTAATTCCAAAACCTCATGGAAAATTTACTGAGATTTTAAATTGCCTGAAAAAGGCTAACATAAGTAGATATGTATACAATAGTAATGAAATACTACAGCGTATTAAAGAACCAAATAGTCCTGAAGCATTCGGCTGCTGCAACATATTAATGTCAACTTTAAAATCAAAATTTCAAAAGAAAACAAACTACACTACAGTATCATACAGTCGTTTTTAAGTTGAAGCTTTGTGAATTTTATTTTTAAATTTGTTTTCAGTTTTTTAGCTAAATTTTTAAAAGTACTATTAAATAAATGATTTTTAACATTCAAAATTGAGATTGATAATTTTCTTTGACTTAAAAATATGCACAATAATTACAGTTGGTACTATTTTGCTTGTGCATGTTTACCTTTTACGTTCACTTTGCAACAAGCATTACTTTATAGGAAAAGTTCAAATCATGCACACACTTCAACCACCTTTTTACAAAAAAAAGTAAAAAGATTTTTATGGTTAAATCGGTGTTTAGAGAAAGTTTTATATTATGCTTAGAAATGATTACTCTTTCTTTTCTGGGTTCTAAAGAGTGCTATCATTTTTTTTTTAAATTGAAGATTCAATCTTTCTATTTACACGGAAGGTGATAATATGCCAGAAAAAAATTAACATTGAATTTTTTTCAAAAATGTTAAGTAAGAAAATAGCATTTAATGTTATTTTTCTTACTTGTTTAGATGTAATTGCATAGAATACTCAATTACTTACTCTCAAAAAAAATTTACCTGGATTGAGTGTTGTGCAAGGAACATCTTAAGACTTTTTGAAGCCCTGGGCCCCAGAGACATCTTAAGCCCTGGGCTCTTATTAGTTTGGTAAAATTAAAGGCGCTTTTAAAGCAAATGGGGAACGAAATGTCGTAGGACATCATACGGGACTTGTATGCCTCAATACCCGACCACATCACATTACTCACATGTTAGAGGTAGCCCAACAAGGTACTAAAACCTCTACTCATTTGTAATTTTTTCTACAGTAAATGATTATCTTGATTTGATATCATTGGCGTAGAGGTAGTTCTGAATGGAACCTGTATCAAAATTCCTTCGGGGCCCCTTTTTAGATATGTGTCTTATTAGTGGGACTGTAGCTTGGGGGCAGGTATCATTGATACATCTGATACGGTGGTAGCTACGCCCCTGTTTGATATCCTAATCACTTACCTTCATCAACATTGTACTCACATATGTAAAATTTCGTTGTATTCTGATCACTATTTCTTGGTGCGCAAGCTTTTATGGCAACGAGTGTATATCAGTTATTAGCGTCCCTTCGAAAATAGCATCAGCTGTTTAAGACTACGGCTTACTGTGCTTGGGTATCCTGAAATAAGTATAAAATATATTTAAAACTTTCCATCAGTGCGAGAAGAATTGTTACTGAAGGGGAGTTTTAAAAAAGCAGTTTATAGATTTGGACGTAATTCCATTTTTTAAAATCCTTTCGGCAAAGTTTATACCCCAGCCATTTTCACTCTTTAATTTGTTTGTGTTATTCGTTTAAATTTGCTAAATAATATTTCTTTGGAGCGTAACTTTTATATACGATTACGGAGAGTGAAAAGCTGAATGCGAATGATGTGTGAATATGCTATTACAAAAACCTTAACCCTCTGGCAATTGTCAACTTTCTGTCATCACTGTCTTGTATGTTATTGTCTTTGAAGAGGAAGCTGCTAACACATGCATTAATACAGGAGTAAAATAAGATTCAAAATACTAAATATCAAAAGAATAATTTTAAGTTATTGCTATATCACAGACTTTTTTTTCTACCTTACTAATCTTTTTCAGGCTTCTTTCCTTTATTACTAAATTTATGTTAGTAATATTTTCTTTTTAAATTCTGTCAATATCAACCCAAATCCCACTTTCAAAAAAAAATTAGACTTACATGATATTAAAAATGCTTTTAATATTACTTTCTTTGTGTACCCTAAATGTAAGTAAAATATAAGTAAAGCGTCTATAAGTAAAATATATAAAGTAAAGTAATGCAGTAAACATCAATAAAAACAATTGCATAACACTAATGATCAGGAATGAAATGAAGAGTACCATATAGCGTAACAAAGGACATTTCTCCTGTTAGAATACACATTATGTTATTTATTCAATCCAAATTAAGAATCTGTGCATCCACAGACAGAGATTATATATATATATATCATCCTTTGCGTCATTTTGTACTATCCTAGAAGCAGCACATAGACATAGCATTTAAAAACCAGTTGAACGATATTACTTGAATCATTCTTTATATGAAATGTTTCGATTCACAAAATTCGAAAATTTATATTCTCATCTTTAAGGTAAATAAATAGTTCCATTCACAGTATTAATTAATATTGTTGCCTTCTTCAGAAATTTAATTTTTTAATATATATAAACAATCTCTTTTTAAGTTTCTTTTTAAGTATTAAACTCAATTTAAACATGGGCAAGTAAATCATTTTTATACTATCATTAATCACCTAGACAGAAGATGAAACCCCTGATGGGTATGTGCTGCATTAAACAAACCCAGCTACATAACCGTAAATGTAAAATGATAGGATACAGCCATCAAATCTTAACATGATTCTCCTTGAACCCAATAAGAGATAGGATACAATCTGTGTTATTCTTTTTGTAAATTAGCTTTTGCTAATTTCCAGTTATTCATTTTGGCCTGGAAAGAAGCCAAATCAGCTTAATGCCATGCAGTTTAAAGAAAATTCAGCAGTACAAAAACAAGTTGTGCTTTAGTCACTTTAAAGAATTAGTTTTGCTGATTTTATTTTATTAAAAAGTGAGTTAAATCTTGTACAAATTTTATCTTTCTTTTAGGTCTAATTATTTAAATCTACATGAAAACCTTAAACTTTTAAAAACCTACATAAACACTAAAAGAGAATCCGGTAAAACAATTCCTCTAGTTTAGCAAACCGAATAAAAATATAAGAACTTTTTTTTCTATAATTTGTCAGTAAAATTAAAAACTTTTGACTAACCTGTTTTTCTATAATGCTAAAGAACTGAATGTGAATTTTGAATAATTTTTCAAAAGTTAAAATGTTACACTGGTAATATTACATCTTGATTTCATTATCCTGTTGAAAATAATAAATTTTATTCCTTTTTTCAGTTGGAGAATCAAACTTTTTAACTTTGTTTCTAATATGCTGAAATAATATTTAACTTTACCTGTGAAAGTAAATCTCACATATTTCTGGAGCCCTACAAAATGTTAAGGATGCAATATGATTAATTGTTGTTATAATCACTGGAACTTAATATAAATTACAAGAATCTATGCAATGTTTTAACAAATAGACAGTTTCAGAAAATATTAAAAATTCATGATGTTTTACTGGTGAATATTCATTTGATCAGTTATTGACTAATTAATTTTAAATATATAAAAACTGTTATTAAATATAATCATTTGTATAAAAGATGTTATATTTATATTGTAAACTCTTAATCGCGCAAAAAAATTTGGCACTAAATTTTTATCGCCAAATAAGGGGGCCTTGCTAGGATCCAACCAAAAAGAAAACGGTTATACATTTACGTGGAACCTTAGAGATAGCTCTATTATCCACTTATCATAATAAATTGAACAGAGAACAATTTGTTGAAGTTACATATAAAATAAAAGCAGTCCACATTAAATGCAGCGCTAACGCTGGTGGAGGGTGGGTGAACCGCTCTCCCAGTTGATTTAGTTTCTGTTTCGCTTTCAAGCAAAAGAAAAAATGACGTCACATCTCCATGACAGCAAAGCCGTCTTTCAACTGTCTGCCGCATCTTACGAACGAGGAGAAGGGATATATTTCTTTCATAACAAGGATTAAGAGGAAAATATTTTTAAGTCCGTTACACGTTACCTCTAAGATAACTGCGTGCGGTTTTTTTGAACGGAAGTTTTAAATAACCATTTGGAAGAAAAAGTAAGAAAGGTAGAGAGTTTGAAATAAAATCATGAGGTGAAGTTGCCACACTAAACGTGATCAAAAACTTCATGACGCGGGGAGGGAATAATTAGAATGAGTGAAGTCTTGCAAGAGAGACAACTAGTGTCAAAAAATAAAGCTCATAGTTTTAATTCGTATCAAGACATTCTCATCCTTTTCAGAGCTGGGAAGTGTTGATACAGTGATTAGAACTGCTCTAGGTCTCTTAGAAGAGCTAGGAATAGAGTTGTCGTAAGCCGGGATTTCTCTGATAGATTCATTTGAAATCTGTGGTAACCGGTTGAAGAAATTTTCTGATTGTTTTTGATGAAATCAGAAATTGTGGAACATTAAGATCCTTACATGCGACTTCGTTCACCGCAAACAAAGTTAGGGTGCTGCAGTTGAATGTTTTGAAAAAGTGTACGTCGCGCCAGGTGGAAGTAACTACCACCCCTGCCCAGATGGGAGAAGCGTACCGCAGCATGATGGGAGACGAAGAATGGCTTTATAAAGCGACGGCTGCTTTAATGCGGAGAGCTTGCTCTTGGGAGAAATCGGCTTGATTTAGAATGCTTCTCATTTTCAAACCGCCTTTTGGTGGAGCCAGAAACAGTCATGTTTAACTTAAAAGTTTATTTAGTGTCAAGTATTAAACCTAGGTACTTATATTCAGTAACTTGGGGACAGGCTGATTAAAATGTTGACATGGGAGGTTTCCGATGCACCGCTGTCTCGTATTAAGAGGCATGCGCTTTAAGATCACATTGACCTTTTATTTTTCCAGTCATTAAGCCGGAGTTTCGGTCAGATGGCGTAATTTTGAAACCGCTCAATGATATTGCGGTTATAAATGTTTTGGGTAAAAGGAAATGGCGGTGTCAATTACCGCGTACATCGCTAAGTGGACTTCAAGCAGCCTTAGGAATGTCGTTGTTTGAATTCAAGAACTTGGGCCCTAATAAATCCTTGTGGTACCCCACTGAGGTGGACGGGTGGAGACTGTTTTCAACTCTTACTAAATTCACGGGAGTTTAGGTAGGGTGTATATTTTTGATGAGTTGGTCCGAAGCCAAAGTCGCATCATGCTTGGATAGCAAGCCATCATATGAGGTACATCAAGGCTTTGACTGTATGTCTCAAAAGCATTACCCGTGGCCTGGTTATTTTAAAGCCGTGATGAATCGAAGCAGGCGACACGTGACAACTGGGTTACTGTAGAGCGCACTGGCAACAAAGCCGCTGTTTGGGAATAATATATTCTACGGCCTTATGCCAGTTCTGATTCAAGGTGATTCAAAGGGCAAATTCATTACGCTTTGCTCAATGACTACTGAAGTAGCAGAGATTGGACGGTAATTTTGAGGTTGAGAACATATCATCAGAATTTGGGTTTTGGCAGCTAAGGGGACCACCAGAACGATCTTCCAATTCTTGGCAGAATGACGATTTCTCCATTAATAGATTGAACAGCATGACAATAAAAAACGGAATTTGAGGGAGATTTTTAAGGATGCGATTTGCATTCGATTGCAATCAGGAGATTTGATCTTTGGCAGCTTTTTTATAATATATTTACTTCCCTGGTGTTGTTTTTCCAGGTCTAGACAGGAAGGCGTCCAGGAATCTTTTACAATTTTCCTTTATTGTATAGGCATTTGACAAAACGTTCGTTTTCAGCTTCAGTCGGTAAGGTTCGAACTTCCACTTAATCGCTTCACTTACCTGCTCCGGAGAGTTGCTACACTGCCAAGTGCGCCCTTTAGGGGGATGTTTTGAGGCGGTTTTTTTTTTTTTGGGGCAGGGTTTCACTCCAAAGGTGCCCAATGGATCCGACGTAAGTGCCGCTATGTGAGATTTCCCAACGAGATTGGGAAAAGTGTATTCTTTTCCAGCAACCTCCCGACGAGTGTTCGAAATTCGAGATTTCACACTGGATCTCTTGTACGTACCAAAATTTCCGAACACGATTTCTGTGGCGAATTTTAGCTTTAATTTCGGAGGGGAGTTTTAATGGGGATTTGTTTAAATTTTGGTTTTGAAGCTTCTATAAGAGCTTCAGAATGTTCCAACCCAGCTTCCTAATTGCAATTTCGAGGTCGTCATTGCTGGAGGAAGGAGGGATGGGGAGTGGTTTTGTTATTTAAAAGAAATTTGAAGTTCTCTCCAATTGATGGAGAGTTGATGGAATTTTGATTTGAAGCAGAGCCAGTATATAGAGTAGGAGCTGACCGTGAAAATGATCTGATTCAAGATCATCTATAACTCTAATATCACATGATTGAAGGGTTATTTTTAAGAACTGCTAGATCCAATATGCAGAATCTCTTTGCCCCGGTTTAGGGCTGAAAGCTTTGATATGTGTAGGAGTGTGCGGTGCTACAGTCCTCCGCATTCGGTTTAATATTAACAATTTTTCGAAGAGCAAAACCAAATGCATTTGATCTAGCGTTGCTCCACGCACGATGCGCGGCATTTAAGTCTCCAGCAATGATATATTTTGTAGAATTAAATTTTGAAAATCATCGCAGGAGACTTTCAATGGCTTTTCGAGGTGTGACTTTCGAGGCGTAGAACAGATTCGCATAGGAGGAAAATTAGTAAATTTAATTTCGATTGCGGTTACTGCATCCATATATACTGCAAAGTCGGTAATGGAACTTTCGTATGATCGATATTTTTGCGAAGTAGAAATACTTAATTACCTCCATCTATTCGAGGTACGTGGAAAATTTCTGCCAAATCTTATGAAGACGATAATTCATAATAAGTGGATCTAGACCGGTTGCAGCAGTTTCGTTTTTAAACTAACAGATCAGGGGTTCTGTTCTGATGCAAAGTCGCGGACTTCTGGGAATTTTTGGGTTTAAGTCCGTTCGCATCCCAAACAAATCGGTAAAGATTGCACGTTGGAATTGAATGTTAAGCTGTGAGCATTGGGGAGTAATTGCGCCCTTGTACTATTGCTACGTACCCTTCAAAAATTACGCAGGCTTTCTCGTTAGCATCATTTTAGATTTTTAGGGCAGGGAAAGAGTCCGCCGAAATGCTTTTGCTATTAAATTTTAGTCTACTCTGCATCATTGGAAATGGCCAAAACAGAACAAGAAAGAGGAAGCCGAAAAATTTTGATCATTATTATTTTTTATATTTTTCAACTTGGTTGGTTTGCCAGAATTTGTCCAGACAACTTTGGGTAAAGGTAGTTTAGGGACCTGTGGTGCAGTAAATATGAGAGAAAGACCAGAAGTTGATTATTTTCTTTCAAATTTTTGTGACAGGGCGTCACGTCTGGTGCAGTATTTGATTCGCGTTAAATGTTTTTGTTTGGAGGACTGGATTATTATTTTTAATATTTCCACCTTTGTTTTGCGGTGGTTTGGAGCCTTTGCTTTTGGAAAACGCGGACATTGCCTCAGTGGCTGCGTGCTCTCCATCGCAATTTTGCGCATTTGAGAGATCCTCAAACTGCAATGCAGTCTTTTCTGGAAGGGGTCCTGCACAATTCAGGCACTTCATTGGGGTGACAGACTTCGAACTGTGGAAGAATCACGACAACTGTCGACTTTTGGTTGGGCAAGTCTATTACAGGATCCATCATACAGTTCCAGCTACACAAGTACCGAACATATCTACATGGTATGGGTGAATCGGTATATTTAGATCATTAATTAATTCAATGTAAATCAGCGGCGTGGGGCTTTGCTGGAATTTAGTTAAGCAAGGAAATTTTGTGAATTTTGGGGAAACCCTCCGACTCAATTTCTTTTTAACGGCTTCAATTTCGATTGGAAGTGGGAAGTCATTTTCTCAAAATAAGTTTGAGTGATGCTTTCCGATTTTAACGTGAAAGATTTGGATACGATTTTTACGTGCCCACAAAATATGGCAAGCGGCTTTCTATATTCCTCCTCGCTTTGAACGGCCATTCTCGGAAACGCCCTGATAATTTACTTTGATTGATTACGAATATTAACGTCGCACTGTTCAGCTACACGAGGGCTTTTGGCGGGGCCACGTAATTTTGAACCATGGTCAAAGTGACGTAGGATGACACCTGAGCTGGCACCCCTCTCCTAACTGCACACCACACCAACGAGAGGACTTTTTGCGGCCTCGACAGGTTTTACAACGATGCATCGCTTTGCCCTACACAGCGGGTCTTAAGTGGTACTGGAGAGCCGGGAAGCCGTGACAAAGCAAGCCACGATCCGTACCTACCACTCAGCTACCGCGGCCACGATAATTTACTTTGAAAGCATAGGGGGCAAGGCTGTGAGCAAAAAACCATAAGATCCGGTCCAATCCGTATTTGGCTGGATAAAGAATGGCGGGATTTTAACCCTAGGAATGCGACAGCCAAATAAGAGCTACTTACTCGGTATTATTCATTTATACACCTCCTCAGGAAGCGTTAAGAAGGATTATGGAAGGGGCGCTGGGGCAGAGGTATTTGGATGCGTTAAGATTGGCGGCAGGGAAGAAGAGAAAAGAACACCATTAAGCTTAGTGAGGTGGTTTCTTCAGGGTGGTTATCTAGAAATCCATCCTCTCGTCAACAGTCGCCCTTTTGCGGAGTTTCCCTCTTGACCAGTGATTTAGATTGCATTACTTGTATTGTTCAGAGTATTATTTTCAGTAGAGAACGGCTTTCTTTTCTCTTTGAGTGACCTACTTAGCTATTTGTCTAGGGGCCACCTGGTTTGGCAGGATACTAAAAGCGGGACATCTAGAGAGTCTCTAACAGTAATTAGTTGTTGTAAATACTTTCACGGGTTCGCCTTGGAAGTGGCTGTACTCGTCTCTGGGTAGATGGAATAATGGCGATCTTGCGGGCGCCGGCTGCATAGGCGGCCGCTCGGAGTTAAGCAGCTCAGATATTGCCGCAACATTGTCGGTGAATTCCTCTGATCGGTCCGTACACTGGGTGGCACGGGAGGTAGTTGCGTGTTTTATTACTTGGTCAGGCTGGAGTGGCGAAGCTTTCTCTGATAAAGATTTATTTTCCATAATCAATAGAATGTCCGTTAGGGCGTTCCAGGTCGTAATCAGGATCCAACCATAAGAGTGATAGGTTGATTTAGTGTAAAAATTATTTTAAACTTGTGGAAACTGTGAAAGATCAAACAAAAATGTGCTCAAAGAGCATAAGCTCATTGTGAATATACTGTACATTGCTACTATCACCAATTTGGTGTTATGATTAATTGCACATTTTCTGGACCTGTTGGAAGCATAAGGGGATAGTTGACCTTTTGGTCATTTTAAGAAAAGATTCAGATTTTTGTTATACATGTGTTACTAGCAGAATTTTAATTTCTATTCATTATGCAGTTTTAATCTGATCAAATGTGATTCGCTGAGATTGTTTTGAAGATACCTCTTCTGTGAGAATATTTTCTTCCAAGTAACAAGCGGAAGAAACTTTACAGGGAATATATACTTGCTTTATTCTTGACATTTTCTGTGATAAAAATCTTTTTCTTTTTTTTTCTAATTCTTTGTTAATTTTATCCAGAACAAATAGAAAAAGGATTTGAAAAATAAACTAACATGTATACAGTAGATATTTTCTTGAGTTGTTAGGGATCATGTTTTTAAATATTGAATGTACTTCAGTTCCTTTTTAATTAAATGTATAAAATCTCTGCACTTCATTTGCATTCTGGATCATGTTAAAAAATTATTTAAAATTCTTTCTGTTCAGCTTATTCCAGTTAGTCATTTTAAGTAATCTTTTTGTAAAATGTAGATATTTGAGGGTACAACTACAATACGTTTGCCTCGTATTCAGCTGACATTTTTTTTATAAAAGATCAAGTATTTTATGTATTTATTTGATGTCTTTAATTAATTTGCAAAAAGCAATAAATGGAAACAGGTTTTTATTGAAAAGTAAAATACTAATTGAAATACATAAATAAGTATTTTTAGTTAACTAACTTTGGAGTAAATTGCGTGCATATTTTGAGAAAATTGATCATTACACAAAACAATGAACAAATGGCAATGCCCTATATAGTGCTGCCAATTGACCGTGTACGCCACATACAAAATTGGGGTTGACATAGTTGTAACAGTACGCTTTGTTTTGGAAACCTGTTTTTGTGGTTTTATCAAAAGGTTGAACTTTAATTTTTTATACCTTTTTAGCATACTTTAATTTGTTATAGCTAGCTGTTCTCAATAGCGCATTCTGTAGCTCAGTTTGGTTGAAAAGCGCATTTCCTAATAACGCATCTTTACTCGCTTGCCCTTGAGGTATGATTTTTATATATAAAAATATGTGTAAATATACATAAACAAAACTTTTCTAAACAAATTTCATTTGTAATTTAACAGGATACTCCAAGTTATTATGGTTTTTTTGTCCATGTTATGAATCTAAAATTACTGACATTGTCTCCATAGGTGAGGTGCCAAGTTTAAAAATAAACTTAAAACGGCTCTTTTAGGTTAAAGGGTTAATTTTACAGTGCTTATATGGGTAGATATTTTGTGTTGCTTCGTTCTTTGTGCAGATACAAAATTGTCTCTTGTGCCTACTCTAGAACAGCAGTTGCCAACCTTCAGCACTTCGTGAATTTCATAAAACTATAACTTCAAAATTTTTTTGTGAACCTCTAATGATTGACCACTATATGGCAGATCACTGCTATATTTACTTCTTTATTTATGTTTCCATCCCAGAAAATAAACTTCGAAAAGCATTAACAAACCAAAGATCTCCCGACTGAAGTGTTTTGCCAAAGAAGTTACTATGATTATAGTGACTTTTAAATTTCGATGGTAAATCTGAAATTTGTTAAAGGGAACTAAAGTTTTAGTAAAGTAAAATCCATGTTCCATAATATGTTGTTTTTGCTCATTTTTTAAACAAACCATACAAGTGTCAAATAATGTCCTTTTAGGGACCATCAAAATTTCTCAAAGATACCAATTGATGACTGCTGCTCTGAAACACGCAAGGGTTTTAAAGTAAGCATCACTTTAAAATTGTGCCAATTTGTGCACCTTAATATCTAAACAAAGATTCTAACTTTTGTTTTATGAAAAAAAAAATCACATTTGGATGGAAATGATGTGATTCGCATGCGGCTATTTGGCTGGGAAAAAGTGATATTTGTACCCAAAACAAATTTAAACCGAAAAAATCCGGCGTTATAACGTGCACTTTTAACATAAAAATAAGATTGAAATTCACGGGTGTGTGTTATACGTTGTGTATAAAAATAACAGCTTTAAAAATAAAATTTAAAAAAAAGATACGCATTAAAAAAATTAGACTACAGCATTAATTGAAATACTGCTATTTAAAAGAAACGGCATTCCTTATGAATTTAAAGGGTTGTACTACTAGAAATATTCTATTTTTTCCCAAAAAATTTGGGAAAAATACCTCAAATAAGGACTTAAAATATAGAGCATTGCGTGTGGTACATTCCAGGTTTCTACGTAAAATGGGGTGCGCATTATATGGCAAATATACCTAAAAAATTAAAATTGAGTGGAAGTATAGGTGCGTGTTTATATAGATTTTATGGTAATTGTCCATGTGAGAACAGTCTGTGTCTGATATAACCACTCTATTTTAAAAGATAGGCCCCAAATGTGTTGATAACAATTGCTAATGCTAATCGAATTGTGAATTGAAGATATCTTCAGCCTTACATTGCGTTGGAATTGAGCTGTGTCAATTGATGTACGTTTTAAGTTAATTATTTAATTAGCATTTTTTATTTTTATTTTTGTTCCTGATTTTTCCTTTTTTTTTTTAATGTTTTGAAATTTAATATCTTTTTGTTTTAACTTTTTTTTAATCATGTACAGTCAATTGACTTCACTACATAAAGATAATGCCTTGCAGGAAATCAAACTTAAGTTATCATACTCGCAAGGCAAAAGTGAGGCAAGGCAATGAGTGTAATTGCACTTCAAACTGAGGAAGAACGGGCATCAGCAAAGTAGAAAAACAGACAAAGAATGACATAAACACATGCTGAGGGCGCAGCAGAGTAAGATGCAGCCTGACTTGAGGATGCACATTTGCGAGCACAGTATTCGTGTTTTGTAACATCAGATCTGCTTTTTCACCGGAATACAGTAGGTTGCGAATGGCTGAATGATGTCTAACCAGAAACACACATCAGTTTTCAAACATGACTTTGTGTTGAGCAATTCACAATAACAATCACCTTTCATTCCGTTACAACCTAGTGGAAGATTATAGGTTGAACGCATGTTCTCATCAGCACAATGAATAAAGTGTATCCTTATTGCAATGTTCCTGAAATTTAAAAGGGGGAAAAAAAAGGAATGTTTTGTACCGCTGAAAAATTAAACTGCACCTAATTAAACTTGGAGAACCACCTGAGCCATTCTTGCCGCCAGATATACTGTGGAATCAAAAACATTTCCTATATAACATCAGAAAAAACAATTCATGCTTCCAAATGACAGTTTGTAAAAATGTGCATTTGTGAACATACCTCTGATTTAAAGTATTCATAAGCTCTGAAACAACTTATTGCCTTGAGAAATCCGGAGTGGAGCCATTTAAAATTTATCTTCAAACTTGAAGTCTCCACTATGAAGACAATGTAAATAAATTTAGGTTCATAGCATAAGGACAAAATAAGCTGTAATAACTATACAAATGTTTGGTTTAAAAATTACAAATGATATCAGCTAAAGAAAGTTTTGTGTAAATATATATATTCATACATTTTTTATATATATATAAGAAATTCATACCTCCAATACAAATATTTAAATATACTGAAAACATGTGTTTTCTCTTTAACCAGACTGAGCCACAGAAACGCGTGGCAGGGTACAGCTAGTTATTAATATGAAAATAGGAGTTAAGAATGAAGAGTATAAGTGGTAGAGAGAAAAGTTGTAACTCTCTCGAGGATAAACTTACAGTTCAAGGCCTTTTAAACACAATGAATAAGGATGTGAAAAATTAATTTCTCTACTCGCTTAAAACTTCTTTTTAAATGTGGTGAGAGTGATTAAAACTATTTTTTCAGAAGTATTGCTAGTGTCGCCATATGTATAAACATTTGTAAGAAGAGAAAATGTGTTTAATTTATGAGTCTAAAATTGAAAAATAGATTGTAGAGCATACAACTCTCATACTTGTAAAATAAGAAACAAAAATAAGACAGACATTTTTAAACATTTCTAATAATTTTTGTTTTCCTTTTGTGAATTACAATTCACTTTTTGTTACATTTAATCAGGGCGTCTACACGGTATATCATTATAAAGCTCATTTAAAACTATTACTTTAAATAATGCAAATGAAATATTATTTCGTCGTCGCTTAACACACATAGAAAAAAAAGCAAATTCGCTTCAAAATTAGGGGAATCAGGAACATCGCTCCAGGATATTTGTTTCGATGCTGACTTTGGCTCTTGGATATTTTCAATAAAACCTTGAGTGATGAATACACGTTGAATTTCTGTAGGATTATATCTTTTTAATTGACAAAAAACCCAAATCCTTCTCTTCTGTTTTCCTCATGAAGAAATCGTACTATTTAGGGGTTAGTCTATTTCAAAATTTTGACTATTTTTACATGCTCATCAGTATTTCGACGAATGTGAACATTTTCTATGCAACTCACAATATCCACATAAAGCACGTTGTGAATGTAAAAGTATTCATGATCACAAAGGGATCGTGATTCCCCGATTCCATGCTAACGTTGATCTGAATCTATAAATACTGTTTTGATTCTGATATTTTGTTCTTGCTACGACTGCAGGCAGTAAATTTCTCTTCTTGAAATCCGTTAAACTTTCAGTAATTTTATCGATGTTTCCAGAAATCTTTGCAGAATGTAATTCTTGGTGTTTAAATAATTCATATAAAGGGGTTTTTTGCTTATTTCTTACTATTTTTATTGTCACACTTTGAAACGATTGACAGTACTGATTGGAAAGTTGGATAGTCGAATGATTTATTAATTTAAATTGTGTATGCAGGAAACGTGTCACGATTCGTTCATTTTCACAAACATTGGTTTCTGTTAATTTAAAAATAGGTAATCCACGATGTGCATGCCAGAGAAAATACAAACAAAAAAGTCCACATGGCATAGTTCTAGGATGTTGTAAGACTTTGAAATTCCATTCAAGTCGGGCAGAATTTTGATCTATAAATTTTTAATCTTCCCCATTGAATAGGTGCCCTAAGAACAAAGGAAAATACAGGTTTGATTGTTATCAAAATACATATATACTGCCAATGCTGACCTGTACTCATAAAATGAATCTGTATTCACGATAAATGACCGGTTGACCTCTTTTCAGGAAGCATATCCTTGCAAACACTCCACCAAAGGTTCTCTTTAAATTTTATAATTGCTATGTGCTAATCTTAACAATGTTTGAGTGTCCATAATGCCTAATATTAATAGTCAGTGAATACGTTTCTACTTTAATCGATTTCAATAAGTGATTGCATTTCCATATAAACTAATAATGTGAGTGTTTCTTGAAAGTCTTCATCAAATTTTAGATGAACTAATATGTCCCCACTTCGAGCTACGTTCCTAAATGTATCGCTTGCAGAAAAGTCTTGCTTAAGGTCAAAAATATACAGGTATGTGTTGTTTTTGTATTCATCAAGTGTCACATTCGTGTTGTTTTGAGCAAGATCTGTGAACGGACTTAAATAATTTCGTGCAAATTATTTTTATAAGAAGGAGTGTAAGCTGACATTGGGATCTGAACTCCATTCTCTGATAAGGAAATATAACTCAAATTGTAATTCTTGAAATTGAAAGGATTTTTTTTGAAGTCTACATTAAATATATAGAGTTAGACACCAGACCGAGTATCATTCGTGAAGGCAAAGTTCCGTTCACAGCGTTTGGAATTATGACACTTTTAAGTCCAGAACTCAGAGTGAAAGTTTTTGTTTCGATTCTCGTGAAAGGCATCTGGACTAATGACTGTTCTAATGCCTTTTCATGCCCAACCAAGATTGAACTCGAAACATCACACTTTCTGATAAAGAGATTTATATTTTCAATCTGAAGTCTATAATTTCCTCTTTTAGCTAGAAGAGTGAATTCGTCTTTTGCTTTCAATAAACGCACCCGTATCGTCGTTCCGCTTATTAAAGTCGAGGTTGTGTTCCTAAATCTGTGCGAAGAATTCCACAAATATCAAATATCTTGCCTTCTTTAACATGGTCGAATCTTTTTTTTAACCCAAATTCTTTCCAGTAACTGTTAGATCTGTATCAAATTCCTCAACAGTATCCTTGTAGAACAAACCACACACACACAGCACGCAAAAAATTCTTTTGTGGTGATTCTGAGTGAAACAAAGGGCTTTGAATGTATGCTTTATAAGCATAGTTACTCTCAGAAGAAATTTGGCGATCATTTAGTGAGATGTGAACATTCAGAGAACATAGTATTCAAAAGATAGTTGATTGGTCCACATTTGTCGTTTGGTGTGAAAGCTGATCCATCCGATTTTAGAATCTTTGCTTGAACGTTTAAATAGGTATGCGTCAAATCAAAATATGCGTCTCCTAATCCTGTTATTACAAATTCGATCGTATTGCTGTCTGAAATGGAAGCAACTGGATGTATTTCTACAAAACTCCTTTGATTTATTGCTAATTGAATTTTTTCTGGTAGAAATAAGTCGAGTTCAAACTTCGTACAGTAATATTTCTAAATTTTAGCCCTTAAAAAGTTGAAAATGTGTCTGTTGAATTCAATTTTCTTCTCTTCGAGTGTTGCTTTCGCTCTGGCTCTTTTTCCTTTTAATACCTTTTCGTATTCCTCCTCCCTTTAATTTTCGAAGAATATCTGTAGTTATTTCTCGCCCAGATTGGCGCTATTGATCTCTTGCCACGTTACGAAATGACTTCCCTTGTGATACTTCCTCAACAATATTGTGACCAGATGTCAATAAGTGTTTACCTAAATATTTCCCGCTTGTATCATCAGTGGTAAAGCGTATCGACGCAAAGTACTGAAAAACCCATAACCGCGTTGAATGGGGAAATAAGAAAAATATGGATTATATACCGTTTCCTATTTGATTCCGATAATATTCAATGCAGTGTTCAAGTTGTAAAATACGACCGCGCATCGCCATGATTGCTTTTAACTATGGACACCAAGAGAATGCAAATGTTTTTACATTTTTTTCTTCCTGAAAGAGAGTACCAAATTTGTTTTACCTGATATGAATTTAAGGGGGTACCACTACTCGTACGTATCTGAATCTCTATTAAATAAAAAAACTGCTTCTTAACTCTAAAGTACAAAGGAACCTTAAAGTATTTAACAATTTGATCACTATGCTCATTGCCTACCAGAAAAATTTTTAGAATAGATGCTGAGGAATCTCCAACGAGGGACTCGGATACAATGTCATACCCCAACTTCTGTGATACCTGCGCGTAACTCTAAAGGATATTCAGATTTAAAATCACCATATTTAAAAGTTTTTTTGAACAAATCTAACAAAGCTTTGGAGTCTTTCTCCAAACGTAACAAGAATGTTTTGAGGAACATGTAATCTCACTCGAGAATCTGCTGTCAACTGTAAGAATATAAACTTGAATTCTTTAAATAAGTCTTTTGCTTGGTGATACATTCTGCTTGGAATGAAGAACGTTTCGGACTTAGTTTCTTTGCGAGTAGTGGGGAAAACTTTATAGACGATCACATTAAATGATTCATCTTTAATAGAACTTGCTGGCCGAGTATAGAGAAATTGTATTTTTAATTGTTCTCCTCGAATAACATATGCATCATCAATTATATTCAGAGCAGTCATTAGTTTGGGGCAAGAATTTCGTTTGAATTCAATGTTAACATTAAACGTCAGTGTGACTATAATTTGTCCATTGCTTTCCGAAAATATCACATCATTAAGTCCGACATCGAGTAATTTTGAATTGATTTGTTGCAGTAAATCTTCTAATTTTATTTCATAGTTGTGGTCTAAAATTGATTTTCTTGCAATCAATTTAGTCTCCTGATTTTTAAAGACCCCTTTTTGTTAGGGGTGAGAAAATTTTTTAGTAACCGAAAATCCTTGGTTTATGAGTAATTAAAAATCTTTGTTTGGATCTACATGAAAAAATTTCAATAGCTGATTTCCTTTTGCTGGTGGATAACCCAATCCATCCTCGTTTTAATTCGATTTTAATTTGTCAATTATTTTTATTAAGGTAAATACCAATGGAGAATCGATGAAAATTTTTTCATATTCGCATTGAATCCCGCCACAAAATCTGCATGATCATCGTTGTAGAGGGGAAAATGTCGAATTTGGGCAAAAATGTTTCCGTTTCAACGTCTATTTCATACTGAATAGAATAAAAATCATTGTAGCCTGGTTGAACTGTAAAGTATTTTCCTGGAATGGTCGCTTCCGAGAAACAACATTACCATTCGCCGTTTAAAGTGATGGGTCTGGCTAATTTTGTTCGAAAATGATCTGGGGTGTTAAGAGGGGAAACCTTCATGCTAGAATTTGAAGGCAATAGAATGTGAAAATCTGTCATGTTTTCAGCCATTCTGCTTTAATCCAAGAGTTACGAATCGTCAAAACCAACCCATTTCACCAGCAGTTGATGAGAAGAGCCTCGACCCTTCGTGCGAATAATTTTTTCTATTGCCCAAAAGTCGTTGCTCGTCTTGTTTATTTTTTGTAACTCTTCTGCATAAAACCGACCTGCAATTTCTTTGCCAGACAAATCTTGTAAAACGTATGTCGGAGGATTTGTTGGATATCGTTTGTAAATTGTAAACGTTTCTTCCGTCCAACCAGGTAGATAGCCTTTTTAAAAACTTTACGAGCTTTTGAAATCCTCACTACATCATTCACCGAAAAACGAAACTTTATTGGTGAGCTTATGTAGTACAAAGACTTATATATCATAGGCTCATCAGCTTCTGTGACGTTAGCAGGTGCAAATCCATGGCTTCGATGCACTGAATGGTTGTAAGAATCAACTAAATGTTGTAAAATATCTAAATATTTGTATGAATTTCGATATGTAAAACTATACATTCTATTTTGTAACGTTCTGTGTGCTCTTTCTAAAATGGCACATTTTACTTCACTTTTTGTTGAATAATGGTGTACTTTATGTTTCTTAAACAGAACACTAGGCGTTTTGTTGTGAAATTCGCTCCCCTTATCAGTTTGATATTCTTGGTTTTACCTCTTTAAAGATCTTACTGAAAATCTTAGCAATTGTGTTCGCTTTTTTGTCTTTAATAGGATAGACTTAAATATCTTGACATAACGTCTATAATAGTCAAAATATATCGATAGCCTTTGTTAAAGCGTGACAGTTTTTATAAATCCACCAAATCGCTTTGCCATAACTCCCAATCACTCCATATGCAATAGTTTTTCGTCTGTGAAATTTATAGCGCACAGGAAAATGAATAACAAACCTCTCCTGAAAGAAAGCTTTTAACGCGACTTTTCTTCAAACCACTGGCTTCTGTCAGTCTTTTGACACCTCCCAAAAAAGCCTGGGTTTCCTTGGATCGTAGTAAAAGCTTTTCAATCTTTCCGTGTCGTCCAGTTTACTGGCTGGTTTTTTGATTCTGGGGAACCCCTTGATTTGAGAGTTTCCACATCTTTCCCAAATTATCCATTTTTAGGACGATTTTCAGTCGCTTTCAGCAAGTTCTCACCATTTGAGAGTTTTCTAATCGTTCTGCAGTTGTTAATGTTTAGGTTTGCTTGATTCTGATGTTGCTACTGAACTAGATTTCTCTCTTTCCATTTTGGGTCCATTTGTGAGAGAAGAACATGTCTCACACACATATTTATTACCAATCCACCCTAGGGTATGTTTGCATCTAAAATTCCTACCAAAAAGTATTAAAACCGGTAAGGGGTGGCTGCAGCTTTCTCATTTCTCATTAAATAACTGAATAAATCAATTCCATTACTGCGGTATTCTGTTTTCTCGTTTCTTTGCAACTCGTTCATATCGTTAAACATAATTAACCCCTCTCTAAGCTTCTCCAAAATAGGTAAAATATACTTCTTTCTAGTTTTTGGAATTGTGTAAGCAATATATTTTGTAATCATGTTCAATTTAGAAGGAGCAGGTGAGGATATTTCTTGCTCCGCTTCAGTTTCTTGCAAAAGCTCCTTGGGAGTCTCAAATGGCTTCTGAGGGGGAAATGGTTGCATCAAACGCTGATATTTTGGTATCCAGTGAGATAATAATTTGGCTTTCATGTCATCTGGTGTTTCCTCTTCATTCAATATCTTTGAAATATTATCCTCAACTCTAATTTCTGGTTAGTTAAGCTCATAGTATTCAGACACAAGGTCTTGAGGAACTAACGCCATTTTTCTAGCCATTCTGTCAAATTCGTTTTCCTATTGTTTTCCCCAAAAGACCACCAACAAAGCTCAAGACAGCAGGAAGAACGAGAGGTAAAACCTCCGGTTTGATTTGTGGTTAATAACTTACGCTTTCAAGCAAGAGATATACTTCTGTCAGTTAACTGGCGAATGGTTCTCTTGTAGCGACACAATCGTTTTACATTTTGCTTTCGACGTTACCTCAAAACTTTTGACAAACGCCAAATTTTTTTATCTGTTCGTTTGGGCTCTTCGTAACATTTCTTTTTTTGAGGGCTCGCCCAGATAAAACATGTAACAA
>BMAV01027070.1:8923-47715 GCA_019973955.1 Trichonephila inaurata madagascariensis
TCCACTTTGTTTTTCTGTTTGTAACAGATAGTGAGATAATATCTGTGCGTTCAACCTTTTTGTATTGGCATGTAAAAGATTAAGAAAAAACAAAATGCCAGAACAAAAGAACCATCTACAAAGGTTTAGTTAAAACAATTAAATCAAATTTCCTGTAAGTATTCTAAGTGTTTATAAGTAAACGTTTTGTTTTATTTTTCTTTCATGACAAACAGAAATCACACGCATATAGAATTCATACGAATGTTAGTACTTGAATTATCGTTCAATTTATATTAATACTGCAAGTTGCGGCTCCCTTAACCCCGATTATCGCACGTTAACAAAATCAGACTGTAACTTTCATCAAAGGAATGGTATGGTAAGGTGTATTTTTGAGGAGTACTTTTTGTTCCTTAAAACCTTAATCTTCTATCGTTGAGAATTTAAGTGCTTGTGCATTGCTTTCAAAATTTTTTGCCCAGTTAAAAATAATTCATTAATAGAGTAGAATTTAAAATTTAAGAATAAAGGAAAACTAAGATTGTGTGCAAGTTGATAATATTTTTTAAAAATTAGTTTAAAATACAGAATAAAGAAAAATAAATGTTTTCGGGATCTGAGTAATGGAGGTGGCGAATCCTAGTCAATCTAGATAATCATAGGAATGGTGCACGAGTTTTTACTATTTAAGGCGCTGTACGAATCGTTTAGCTGAAACGTACAAATTTAACAACCAAGCCTGAATGCATATTCACTTTTTCTGATTGTTTTCAAAAGTAAAATCTTTAATAATTAACAAAATGAAAAAAGACGATAAAAACCTTGTTTACAAGGACGAAAATTGCTGGCAAAATACCGGCGTTGGCCTTCTTTAGACCCGTTTACACGACGAGAAGGTATTATACCGGTTTGAAAGGCGGATTTGAGTTTTGTACCCTTGGAGCAGGGCAAATGGGGAGAAAAGAAAGTTCTTTTTCAAATTTTAACATAATGCATTGTGGCCTAGATTCATTTATTCAAAGATGGCTGCTGTTATTGATTGTGCACGTTGATCCACTGAAGAAATAAGAGCTTTTATTCTTACATCTTAGGAAATCAAGAAATACAACAAAAATTTGATAAAATTGTCCAGGATTCGGTGGTGTATAAAAAAAATTGTGACGAATTCTAAAAAATTGGATATGCAAATTTGTAACAAAATAAAAGCTTTAAAATGGGACATTTTCGGTGCTAATTTGATACAGGAGTACTAAGTGCCCAGTTGTTGTTTATGTTCGCCAAGATGGGCAAAAACATTACAAGAGGGTTACCTTGATATTTCTATCAATTCGTGATGTCGTTGCCACGAAGATGACGTTTGTTATAGTTAACTTTTATTGGTTCCTTTTTTTTTCGTGGTACCCATTGTATATTCACGCAGATCTATCAACCAATCACCAGATTCTCATATAAAAGGGCTGAAAAAAATTCTGGTAAAAAGCTGGCTTTTTTCCCCAACCTCGATTCACCGGCAATTTATGGGTTTGCATGTAAACGTGAAACTAGTGAGACAAGAGGATCTGAAAAATTGTAGTATTTTTTTATAAATCTTGATTTCACAGGTAGCTAAAAGGGAATAAAAATTTATTATTTTTTTCAAAAAATGAATGCCTCGTTTGTCTTCTTTTTATCGCCCCATCTATTTTTACAACATATTTCGATTTTAGTTAATAAAATTTATAATAATCAAAATGAGCAGTGTGACTAAGAATTGAACATAAAGAAGATATGCTCTTCAGCCTTGTTCTTCGTGCTATTATATCTTTCTTAATTTACTAACTTTTCTTCAAAGAATAAAATTGTGAAGAAAACTAATTCTTTGTTAAATTAAAAGTCATTTGATTTATTAGTTCTTTGCTTATAGCAATGTACTATGACAAAATGACGCTTCTTACAAAAGGAAATCAGAGATAAATATATATATATATATATATATATATATATATTGAAAATATTTTTAGGACTAATGAGATATTTATTCTTTGATTTTACATTATCGAATAAAAATAAACTTTCTTTTAGTTTTCAGGATGTCTTTTGTTTATTTTTGATTCCATAATTTTTTAAGAAATCTGCTTATGAATGTACTTGTAAGTTTACATCAAAATAAAAAAAAAGTTGGATGATAAAGTTTTATTTCTAGTGGTAATTAGTAAACAGCTCATATATTAGCTTATACTTGGCAAATATAATTAAAGTAGCATTAATCATGTAATATTCTTTAATATACATTAAACTATGAGCACTAAATCACGACAATTACTTCTAAATGTCTCTGTGTGAAGTACATTTTTACAAATAAAAAGCCTCAAACAAGAAAAAGTGAACTATGATATAAGAAAATCAGTAACATAGAAAAGTAAAATTACAGAATAAAACTAAAAATAAACTAAAAGTTTTGATAACAGTTTTTAAATTCAACAAGAAAATAAATTCATTAATAATGAGTACTTTAAATCTTCTTTTTTGTGGCACGTAGAGTTCTATCTTTGGCATTCTCTTGCGAAAGAAATATACTTCATTAAATGTAACCTGAATACATAAGTTTCTAATATTGTAGTTAAATATTAAATATTGTTATTTTGTGAATTTTTTTTAGCGATTTTTGTGAAATTATTGAATTTACAAAAATCAAGATGAAATAAACTAACAATAAAATGCTCATTGAAAACAGTAACATATTACAGATTTAAGAAACTTCCGCATTTTTAATGTTATCATTATTTATTTTTTTATTTTATTTTTTCCATTAATACACATTATTTTTTAAATAACATTTCTGACAAATCTTTTCCGATAATGGCAACACATCTGAAGATTCTAGAATTTACTTTTGTTTTTTTACTCAAATCTTAGCATAGCGGTTAAACGACGCATGCGCTTCTTCACCGCTCCGGTATTCCATTCGGCAAGACATTGCAGTGCTCGTTGCAGTTGAATTTATAATATTTCTTTTTGTAGCAACTTTTTGTCGCCTTTTTTATTTCAGACATAAAAATGGCTCTTCCAAGGTGCTATTTTGACATGACTGCTGATGGTGAATCTCTGGGTAGAATCGTTTTTGAAGTAAGTAATTATTTATGACTCTTACTAGCGTATATTTTCTAATCAATTATATCTGCATTGAAATCTGAATGTCGTGTTAAATAAATGTGTGGGACATGAATATAATTTTTGCTCATTTTTGTGTTGCATCAATAAAATTATAAAAATGTTTTTTGGAAAAAATCATTTATTTCTTTTTATTATCCGAATTAATTTTCTCGCGCGTGATGTTCAAAAGCGTTTTCGTTTGATTGAGACGAATCGCTATGTGCGCGAAAATCATTCGCACAGAACACCCCAACAGGAATAATGCGCATTTTAATGAAAAAAATGCTTCATATCTTAATTTTTTGTTTGTATCCATTAAAATTTTTCTTTGACCTGTATTTAATTTAATTTAATTAGAAATTTCGTTACTTCTTATACCGGTATCCAATATGGCGGATACGCGATTGGTTAAATAAATTTGAAGCATCGTTAATACATACTTTTTAAATTATTATAATCTTATGACATTTAATAAAACTATGGATATTAAACTATTTTCAAAATAGCATCGTTAATAAATTGAAAATTATGTGTTTCACACTATGATAGCTCGTTTTTTATATGTAAAAAACTTATCCTCAGTGATTTTTTTTTTTACCTTAAAATAATTGCGGGAAATCTGGTGGTTGATTTAAAAAAATCTTCAATGGAAATTTTTTATTATTTTGCCTAATTAAATTTTCAAAAAAAAAAAAAAAATTGCAAATGAGTTGGAAATTGCGCGAAAGGAATCGTGCGTTTCGCGCATTTTTTTTTAAATCAAAAAACAAATTCATTTTTTTCTTCGATGAATTATTAGTTTTCTTATTATTGATAAAAATTAAATGGTGCTAGATGTTAAAAATCTCTTATGTTGTTTGTTTGTTTTAATTTGAAACATCTTAATAAGCAAAAAGAGAGAAACTTGGAATAAATATTCATAAAATAGTTTCTGGAATACATATAAACTTATAATCCTCAAAACAAACTTTATATCAAAATACATGAAGTAGAAAATAAAAAAAAAAGTAAACATTTATAAATAATAATATGCTATAATATTTTATGCAAATTGTGTTGAATATTTTGTTTCTTCAGCTGTTTCAGCAGTTAATATTTACCTATAAATACTGCACCCTGATTGGCTCTAATTTCTGTGTTCTGAAATATTATATAGTGAAGATGTAAAATACTGTTTTTTGTTTCTGTTTGGTAAAACAATCTTATTTATTTGCTTGAGCTGAAATTAACTGTACATTGTTCTGTCCAAATTAAATGTGCATTGAATAAATAAAAAAAGTATTTGGTTGGAAATTTAAAATAGAGTAAAAATATTTTTAAGATCAAATTTTTTGTCCTTTTTAGCCTTAATTTTTATTTGACTAATGGTATGAAAACATTTGTTAGAGTTGAGAAATTGTTAAATTATAACTTTCACATCTCTTATTCCAAAGAAATTAAAGGAAAAAAGTGTCAGGATCCAGTTTGCATGGAACTGTTCTTAACTTGGAATATAAAATATAAAATAAAATTAATTTAAAATATAAAATGCAAAATAATGAATTATAGAATATTAGAGCTAATTTTATCTGGACTACATATGGGTAAAAAAAATTCAAAATGAAAAGACCTAATTTAGTATGCTTTGGTTATAGAGATTCTGAATTGGCGACAGCTTTTCTGAGTTGTCGTCAACTTGAATTTTGGTGATAACCCAATAAAATGCATTCGCTGCAAACACAATGATGGGAACAAAATTTTTCAAGTTTTCTATGTGTGCTCTTTGTCTCTATAACTTATAAATATTCAAGATTAAGTTTAAATAAATAGCATTAAATTGGCATCATGCAAAATGGGCCAAAACATTTCACCCATCGTTATAAAAAAAATTCCTTTATTGTTAAATAATCTAATCTCAGACTCTTCATTTTAAAAATCTCTAAATTAAGCAATACATTAAAATGCTTTGAAACAGTAAAATGTGAAAAATCAATATCACGTTTTATATTTAGCATTTTTGGTCTGTGTTAATAAAAATGATGGGTACTTGGGTATCAACGTCACTGCAGCCTAAATTGCGCCACAAGAATAATTTTTTTTCAATTAAAATATGTAAGAATCTTTTTGTGTTGTGTAGATATCATGGCGCAAATTTTGCTGCAGTGATGCTAATACGCAAGTACTAAATGGTAAAATGAAATTAAACTGGATTTTACACAGTAAAAATATTTGTATTCATACACATAATTTAAAATATTACAGAAAGTACAATTTGTTTTAATAAAAAGCATTTAGTTAAATTGACAGTTTATAAGCATAGAGAAAAAGGAATTTCTGAATAAAAGATACATATGTATTACGATCATTTTCCACCAAAATCTGATTTTTTTTTTTTTTTTTTCAAATAAAACATGCAAGAATATCTTTTTTGTTCTGATATAGTACAAATTTTGCTGTGGTGACACTAATACATAAGTAATGGAAAAAGATTTTTGCTAAAACTAATATCAAAAGCTATATTTTAAATGTCTAGATATGAATGAATAATGTAAATTGATTATTTATATTACCCAAGGATTATAGAGTTGACCTAGTTAACTATCAGTAGATAGCCTGCAAGAAAAAAAAAGCTCAATTAACTTTTAATAAATCTTTTTGGCAAAAAGCTGGTATCTTATTGCTGAATTTTGTGTTAGCATTGTGCATCTTGTATGTTTTACAAGACTGTATGTACATTTTAAAAAATACTAAACGAATATGTTCCATTTAATTTGAAAAGAGAATGTTTTGATTTTCTAAGTGAATTTAAAGATTAAAAATAATTTGCTTTGAATTGTACATTTTGGTTCTAAGAAATAATAATACTTGCATATTAGGCCATCAACCAATTGCACCAAATAAAAAATGTTGCCAATGTTGTTTTGGGGCATTCACAGAAATGATTTTCTATTATTGATTGCATATTGCAGCATTTGGCAATGTTTGGTTGATGGTATTATTCATAACAACCAAAATAACATACAACGTGCTTAACAAATTTAAAGATGAGCTTGTAAAAAATTCCATTATATTGAAATCTAAAAGAGCTCAAAGTAATTATTGTTGAGTTAATATAAGTTATTACTTGAATAAGATTATTTTTAATTCTTGAAATATTATAGTTAGAAAAAATATTATAAAATGAAACAATTTTTGCTAATTTTAAAGCTTTATTCCTAAATGTTAGTAATCATTAGATTTCAGTTTGTTGCTTCAGACAGCAAAAATATTTTTCAGAAATGTTATGAGTGTATTTTATAAATTAGTAAAATTTCAATAGTTATATAAATATTAAAATATGTCTAAATTTGTATATGTGTAGTAATTTCTTAAAAAACATACAGGGTGTGCAGTTTCAAATTACTATATTCAAGTAAGTATTTCTGAAATATTAACCCCTAATATGTATAAATTACATTTTCTCTCTCTTTTACAGCTTCGAAGTGATGTTGTTCCCAGAACCGCTGGTGAGTTTGAGTTATCAGTATTCTGTTAATGAGTAACTTTGTTCTTATCTGAAATAAAAGTTTCTGAGGTACTTACATATTATCATAACAATCACCAACTCTGTTAATAACTGACCAAGTTGACAACCCCGATTTTTCTATGTGTCGTATGCGCTGAATTGGCATCCATGTGCTTCGTTTCATATAATGCTGCCAATAAGTTGTGATAATACATAAGTATTGGTTTTGCTTTTATTTGTATTGAAAACAATTTGTTGAAGAATGAAATTCTTGGGAAATTTAAAAACTCTGGATAGAAATTTTTCCCACATGAAACCAATGCTCCTTAACAGCCAAAATATTGTGTTTTATGAGGGAATAGATATATGAAGTGATTAAGAGAAATTCTAATGATTTGAAATCCATACCAACTGAAAATTTTGCTCAAATTCAATAGATACTTCATCTTCAATTAATTTATAGTTGATTTATTTTTTACTACTTTGATTTTGATCAAAAAAGTGAAAATATGGAGTAAATCTTTATTCAGAAGTCACAGGAAAGCTCTGTAATTATTTTTATGAAAATAAAAACTAAGGGTTAAACGATTTCATAAGTAAAAAAAAGATTTTGTTTAGTTGTGTAATATTTTCTAATGAAAATTGACTCATCGCACCAAAATATAAGCTATTATTTATTAGTAATGTTACAGTACTTTTATATAGATATATTGATATAGCAAATTAAATTTAGCCTATCTGCATCATTTACTAGGAGAAACAGTAATGTTTAATCTTTTTTAAATTGATAGCACTTAGTGATGCCAAAAACTCTTCAGACAGGTTAATATAGATCTTAAACATTCCATTTTGTTGTAAATTGAAATCTTACTTATTCTATGTATTTTGAATAAATACTTTATAAATAACTTAAGATATGTCTGCCATTCAGTTTATCATAACTAAGTTCTTATGTATATAAATCAAACTAGTTTCTTGAAGCTCTTTACATATAAAATATCATTTATATTTAATCAAATGTTTCACAATATGAAAAATGCCCATCATGATAAATAATTAGAAACTATTATAAATGAAGATAGAATGCAAGTTCATTGGAATAATGGAAAAGAAAAAGAATCAGATATGGATTATGATTTATTTTTAAAAGTAAAGTCATATGTAGCAATATCCCATGTTAGGCATTAGAAAGATTTCGTAATCATATTTCACTTATTCTTTTTATGCAGTTTTATTTTTGATTTTCATTGAATTGGTTAGGACCTATTCATGTTAATACTGTATTGTATTTTAAGAATGATCCATTGAAAATTTTTATATGTGGTAAAGAAAAAATAATTTAAAAAAGAATGGCAAGTCACATTAAGATCCAGTTGGAACAATATTTTATAAATAATGTATTTTAGAAGTAATGTATGATATTTATGTGTAGTTTTTGTGTCTATTAAAGTAAAAAATCCTATATCTTGAAAATACAGAAATTCTGCAGAGAAAACTAAACTTTCTTCCAATATTTATTAATTTATTAAAAGCAATTTTTTGAAATTTTATATTGCTTTCTAATTATATTAAAATCCAGGTTTATGATGTTTTATTATATAATGTCTTTACTCTCTTACCTCTAATTTATTCAGTTTACAAAAATTCTTAATTATGCATTAAATAATTAAATATATATATTTAATGTAACTAATTTAAGTTATTAAATTTATACAATATCTGAAAGATTTTTTTCTGTCAATTTAAAATTTGTAATTTAGGTCATTTGAATTTATCCTTAAAATATTCCTGTCATTTATTTGTGGGAAGGGGGATACATTGTGCTGTACAATCCAATATGTTCACTTGATATAGAAAATCAATATATAACTCATGGGGAGAGGGGATTAAGATTTATATTTATTAACTACATCTTATAATTAGTAATTAGATTTGAAACCTTCATTTTTATTTTTCAACATGAAAGCATAAATATTTTATTTATTAGAAAACTTCAGAGCCTTATGTACAGGCGAAAAAGGATTTGGTTACAAAGGTAGCATCTTCCACAGAGTAATCCCCAACTTCATGTGTCAAGCTGGAGATTTTACTCATCATAACGGTACAGGAGGACGATCCATTTATGGAGATAGATTTGAAGATGAGAACTTCGAGCTGAAGCATACTGGACCAGGTATGATAACTATATTCATGAAATCGCTTTCTTTTTTCGTTAATCATCTAATAGTTATTTATAATTCAAATCTTAAATTATCGACTTTTAAATATTTAAGAAATGAGGTTCCCTTTGGAAATAAAATTTTGTTTGCTGTGAAAACTTTAAAATTCTAATTCTAAAGCAATAACAATGTTAATCCCTCTCTCTCTCTTTTTCCCTAATGCTCTGAGAAGGAACTCTAAACTTGAAGTATTTTATCATATAGAGTTAAATAAACTTGTATCTTAATTTATATTACATACATGTTTTCAAGGAGCTGTCTTTGGAAAAAATTTTATATGCTCAAGATTTTTTAAGTGCTTAGAAATTTTGGATCTAATTCTTTGGCAATACATAAAGATATTCTCTTAAATTTTAAAAAAGTCTATCTTGTCCAAATAACTAGCAATTTTTATACAAGAAAAAGTTAAACTGTGCCTTCAAAATTCATTGTTAATTTTAATTTAAAAAAAAAACATTTTTTCTTCCCTCTAAAAATAAATTTGATTGAATAATTTTTTTTTCTTTTATAACAAATCATGCAATATTCAATTCATTATTTAATAAAACTCAGTTGATTTTATATTTATACATATGAGGAATCAATTTGTTCATGTGTTTTTTCTAAAAATATTAAGTAAATTCATATTTTTATATTTTGAAAAAATTAAATGAATATGTGCATGAATTTTTAAAACTATATATAATAGGGATATTTATTGAAAAATATTGTATATTTCCAAGTAATAAATACATTGTTGTTCAAGATGTATTAAAAAAGGAATGTATATTGTTGTAAAATATATAGAAATTTTTGCTAATATGTATAATCCAGAAAATATTTTTGCAAATTTAAATAATTTCTTTAATTCAAATCTTAAAGTTAAATTATCTATATATCTAATATAATTCACTTGTTATAAGAAAATTGGGTATTTTTCCATTTCGCCAGTGCAAACATTCAAGTCACCAAAAATAAACAAATACCAAATGGAACATTCCTGTTGATAACCTTTTACCACCATATTTTCAAAATAAGTCATAGTCTTTTCTTATCAGTAACATCTTTTTCATAGTACATCACAAAGAGATAAAAAACCAATGAGAACTAACATTTATTTAGATTTTTTTATATGTATAAAGTGTGTTGTCGCGCCAATAGAAACTATTGGGCGAAATTTGCGTTGGCGAAACAAAAAAATTCCGAAAATAGTTATATGTTTGTTTGTTTTTTGTGTTGGGACTAATTTTGTATTGTTACTAATATTTTTCTTATTTCTATACTCAGAATAATTTTTTAATCTGAAATAACTATATCACTTGTTATAATGCATATATTTAGAGTATGATGTTTTCATAAAACATACTGTGCCAAAATTAATTTTTAAATTTATTTCTTCACTATTAGTTCTTATGAAATTTGAAATCATTTTTAATTGCATAGTTGCTCAAGTCGCACACACAAGTCTCAACTTATTGAATGATGTTTATAGCATTGTATGAGAGTCCATAAATAAAGACTTTGCTTTCAATGGCAGACTTTGTTTCTTTAAAGTAATTATTCTTAAAATCTTAAAAATATTTTAATATATATTTACAGCTATGTTTCTTTGCAAGATATGTTAAAAATGCATTCTATATACTGAATATTCTTGTTGACAATTAGTTATACTTACACTTGGACAATGGCTTTTCCTCCCATTGTATTATGAAGGGTATAAATTTTTTTAAAAATCTCTGTTTTATTAAAATGTCAAAAATTAAGTTTTGGAACATTTTTAACGCAATCTATATAATTTTAAGGCAAAATATTGCTCATTGTAAGGTAGAAAAGTAATTTGGTAAATCTGAAGAAAAGGGATAATGTACATTTATCATACCATTGTAAGAATAGATAATAAATTTGAAGAGCATATTAACTGATGTATAAAAACCTGCTTACTATAAAAATCCTGACAATATATCCTCTTTAAAATTTTCTCGTTGCTCCTGAAAAAGTACTGATATTTTTAGACTGTTCATGTATTTTATTTTACTGTTGTGTTTATTATTTTGACTTAAAGATTAATCTCGAGCCTTGAATTTTTATTCAACTGTAATTTTGAGATTTGAGTAAGTTTTCCAAACCAGCTTTCAATTTAGTTTTGATTGTTAATTTCAGTTAAATTTAAGTTAATTTTTGATTGTCCATTATGAAAATTCTATTGTAGTATGACGTTCACAAGAATTTTGTGTATTTACAAGTTTGATTAAATTGTCTAATTATTTATATTTTTAATTTTATAAATAGATGAGATTTATCAATTTCTTTTGAAAATCATTTTTAATTCTTTTTTCTGACAGGTGTTTTATCCATGGCCAATGCTGGACCAAATACAAATGGTTCTCAGTTTTTTATTACTACAGTAAAAACCAGTTGGTGAGTTTTTTTTTTTTTTTTTTTTTTTTGTATTCTCTTGATATTTGATGCCAGGTTATACAGTATAGTTTTATGTATTTAAATTTTTTAATATGATGCATTTTGCCATGTATCAATGGTAATGATATGTACTGTTTATAAGAGAAAATTGTTTCTTAGCTCACACATTAGTATGAAAAAAGTGGGGAACGAATATTTTTGTTATAAATTCATTTTATACAGCTACTATTATATGTTAATGTGTATTCTCAGATACATTATATTCTGAAAATGTTATTCATAAATGAATAATTAAAATAAATCAATTGCCTTTGTTTCAGATTTTATTTTAATGAATTAGTATTAGAAATATTTCAGAAATACTACCAAAAGGGACCAGGATTAGATTATCTTAACCAAATGATTTAATCTGAGGAATACCATTTTTAATTCAACTCAAAAATTTGACTAAGTCTTTTTGTAGAGTTTTCTTTTTGATATCTTTATTGCAGTCTATTTTTATAAATATTAAAGGTACTTTAACAAAGATTCATGTTAATATAAGAATAAAAATGGATAGTTATTTTTTAAAACAGCATGATTAATAAATAGTTAACTTTATACTAACAAACACAGCCCAATGTGACATGATTGTAATTTTATTTTTGAAATGTTACAATTTATTTTCTTGGCAACTGTAATTCATTCAAAAAAATAATGCATTTTCAACTCTTAAATTTCAATTTTAAAAAAGTTTCATGTATTTGCAATAAAGAAAAGAAAAAAAAAAAACTTGTGAAAATACAAATTTATTTGAAAGAAATACTTGTGTTTGGAACAGATTTAATTTGCTGATGTGTGGAATATTATATAAAGACAGTAATCTTTCTGTGAAAATTCATTTATTTGCTGGATTTGATGTACATATTAATTAGAATTGGAAAATTTAATCTGAATTAATAAAAACAAAAGGAAAGTAAGTATATTTAAGGAATTGTTAGAAGCAAATTACTGATATTTTGGGTAAGAGTGATATTTTTCAAATCAAAGGAGAAAATGTCAACTTTGGTAATATTTCACTATCATCATCATATAATTCTCAAAGTCTCTTTCATTAAAACTTTCTTAAAGTACATGACTTATTTCTGAAGTTTTAGGGCTATTTATCGTGCTGAAACACAAAAAGAAATGTCCTCTTACAACTAATATCAATCACTCTTGCTATAAACAAAAATGTACATGTTTGATTTTGTCCTAGTTTAAATAATAAATTAGATTAATCATCAGTAACTTAGATACAACAAGTGCATAACAAATCTCAGTCATCAAATACACCAAAAGTGTTAATTGAGTATAAATATCTTGGAAAAGTGTTACATTAAAAAGTTTGTATTATTAATCAAATGTTTTGATGCTTGTTTGCCTAGTTATCAAATTTTTAAAATACCTAATTAATTTGAATCAGAAGTTTTGTAAAATTCGAAATTTAGTTTATTTTGCAATTACGATGCTGGCATCCATTTCAAGCATTTTTTTAAACCTTTCTTTATGAACATCCATCAAATTGATAGGTACCAAATAGCTATGTATTTTCTTATTTTATTAATTTATTTTTTGTAAAAATAAAAAAAAAATCTAAACTATTGCAGTCTAATACTTTATACTAGTTAAATAAAAATACAAACTGATACTGTTCATACAATTATTTCACAGATTTTATTACTCATGTAAGTTTTTCCCGCTGCACATTGATATTGGGTTTGAAACCATTCAAAGAGATCACCACTGAATTATGATTTTTATTTAATATTTACAGTCTAATTACTTTAACATTTGTCATTTGAAAAATAATTCCAAGGGAAAGAAATGGGTTATTATAAGTTAACTGTGAAACTACCTAATCTGTCAAAATGACTGTTATCACAAAGATAGGTTTACAGCTTACAATTAGTGAGTGTCTTACCATAGCACTCCTAAACAACACAAAGGCTATTGGTGAAGTACTTGTAATTTTGAAAGCGATACCTGACCTTGCACCCACTCTCTGAATTTCTCATGCCAATGGGAAGACTGAAAGCCACAATAGATTTAACATGCATCAATCCCTCTACACAAGAAGGTGTCCAACACATGGGTCGCATGCGGCCCGCAACTAACATTTTTGCTCTGGCCAATATATCGACACACAATAATATATAATAAAATAACAAACCCACACAAAATTGAAAATTAATTAGTATTCGCTTGAGGTTTTTTTTTTAATTATACTCTTTTTACTCTAAGATTTTAATTCTTTAAAAGACAAATTTTGTACTTAGTCATATGTAGTATGACTCTGTATATAAATGGAGGCGATCAAAATGCAGCGTGTTTCAAATTTGAAGGAAAAATTCATTGAAGGTGTGCTTGAATTTTACAAATATTTACAATCCAGGTTTGAAAATACTGAAAATTCGCAGAGGAAATTATTCCCAAGTTTGGAAGTACTTATCGGTCGAGCAGTTATCTTCATTTATAGAAGAAAATAAGTCTCCTGTTATAAATAGAATTAATGGCTCTTACCTTGTGTCAATTTTGAAAGTAATCGCTGGTATCAAAATTTCTCCCAAAATAGGAAAGATAGTTGCAGAGAAGAAATGTCAAGTGTCAGAAATAAACATGATTTTTTTCTTGTTCATTTATATATGTTTGTTATAATGCATTATTCAAAATAAACTTACGTTTCTATGAATATTGATTTTTTTTTTTTGTGGCCCACATAAAGTTAAACTTTGTTTGGCCCAAGTTAGCGTTTGAGTTTGACACCCTTCCCCTCTATACAGTGGGTTGTCAGTGGCATAAGGGTTTGAACTCATTTCGTAGATGCCACGAGTCTGTGACCATGACCACCAGGTTACTGTGTCCATTTACATCACACAGAATCTGGAAATTACTGAGCAGGGGGGAAATAAATTGTTGTATTTATTCTCTCACTTCACTCATAAATGTCGGTTGTAATCGGAAAAGAGGAATTATTGTTGTGGTTTATGTAATTTTGTTTGTGGACAGACCTGTAAACCTAGTGTTAAGTAAATTAACACTACAGTCTCCTAATGCATTTGAAATTGATATGAATTTTTTTAAGCTGAATTACAAAAGTTATTCAAGATAATTCCTTAAAAATTGTTAATTTTTGCTTTTGCAAAACTAAACTTAACTCAGTGGTGCAACAGCCTAAGAGAGCCAAGGCCTACTGTGCCCATTTCGATTTTCATGTCCTTGGGCACTGAGGTGCATGAGCAGATGTTCTGGTTAGGTGGTCAGTCTGACACAAAACCCCCAATGGATGGCTGAGTCAAATTTTTACAAAACTTTTTACTAATCTTATGAATTTGGAAATAAATCAGCTGATTTCATAATGCATATTTAAGATAATCGATTTTCAATTTGATAGTTAATAGAGCATAGTTTTTTTTTGTAATACCAATTCATTTGTCTTTTAGTATTGGGTCCTTATTCAAAGTGGCAAAGCACTAATATCAGACACAATAAAATAAAATTTATCTTTTTAAAAGGCAATGCTACAGGTTACTAAATTTTTTCATACCTTTCTGTATAAAAAGGCTGAACAAAGATCAATTTGAAGTTAGGGGTTCTTCAGCATTGCATTTCACATGTAATGCTTTAGTGCAAGCAGTGGATCAGTCATGATTCATTTAAGTCAAATACATTAATAATGTTCTGTAAAATCTGACATCTAATATACACTTTGAACACAAAAAATATGACTGAAACTTACAAGTTCTTACTTATGATCTGGAGGTATGCTTATTTTTTTTTCAAAAGTCTGAGGTAATACCTCGAATAAATGACTAAAAATAGAAGAGCATTGCACGCATACATTTCAGGCTCCTTCATAAAAAAAAGGAGTGCACATTATATGACAAATATATCTAAAATTTTAAAAAATGTATCTTGAAAGTATAGGTGCATGTTATATGCTAGATTTTACACCTTCATAAAAAAAAAAAGGATGTATGTTATACTACAAATATACCTAAAAATTTTAAAAAATTTATCTTAAAAGTATAGGTGCGCGTTATATGCCGGATTTAGGGACATTCTTTATGGTTTGTAAAGAACGCCCTTATGTAAATTGAAGTTCAATGAAATGTACTTTGTTAGAGAGTTACTAGTAGGAAGTGAGAAAGAGCAAAAATTTATACCAGACAATAAGCCTGATTTAACTAGGTATTAATTCAAAAGTTAGAGCAACAAAATATGTCTCAAAGCAGTATTTTTCTTCTGATTTTGAATATTTGTTTTGAATCACAAAATAAACATGTATCTATTTTCTTTCAGTAAAGTAATATTAATCAATAGTAATTATTGAAAAAGTTTCATAATTATTCAATTTAAAATTATTCTTTAAAGTTTATTACTTAAAAATTAAGTTAACAATAAGGAAACTTGGTAGTTCTCACATGTACCCTAAAATAGAATTTAAAAGATGCATGAACGCATGGAAATTTTTTTTAAATATCCATGTTACTTAATTCAATATTTTAAAAACTTTGATTTAAAAAAAAATCTCAAATAACTTTTGGTATTATTTACACAATCTCATGATAATTATCAGTTACTCAGACTGTAAATTTGTAACCATTTTATATATATATATATATATAGTTACTAAAATGTTTTTGAAGCACCAGTATAAAAAGAATTAATCATATATTCATTTAACCAATATCCGGTTACACTAATATAAATCTTGTTTTAGTAACAAGTTTCTGTAAAAAAGTTATTTTTTAAAATTGAGTTAAACTCATTATTTGCTTGGATCCCATTAGTGCTCATAACAATCCAATAATTTTCAAATGAACAACTTCTTTACAAATAATTTTTTAAGTAGGCATATTACTAATGAATAAATTCTTTTCTTTTTGATTATATTAAAGACAACTAAACTAAGATTTTTATCACAAGACAGTAAGTGTAAAGGTATTAGAATTGTTATTAATTGCTACACCTGTTGTGAATTAACATTCCCTGCGTCAGGGGAGCATATCAGAGTCACTGTGCTTAGACCCATGGAAGGGGGAAGGGATGTATCTCATTGAAAACCATGAAATTCTGCCTATGTGTGAATCTTGAACCTGGCTTCAGCACGTTTGGTCACTGTTGTTTTTATCTCGGATATTTTCTATTTAAAATCTTGGCTTCAGCTTCTAGGAGTGCCATTGTTTACTAGAATATTTTCAGTCTAATATTTTAACTTGAGGATTTAATTTTTGTAAAATTATTAAGTTTTTGTTTTATTCAAGTTTATTGTGTTACCATTAAATCAAGAAAAAGACAATATTGGATTCCAGAATTATTTTCCAGAAAAACACCCACACACGATACCAGTATCTATGTACCACCATACATATCCATATTTATATTAACACCTTTATATTACCTCAAAATATAAAGGTAAAAATATCAAAATATAAAGAATAAACAAATTAGGATGACTGTCTTTAATAAAAAAAAAACATAAAAAAGTTTTAATTATAAGATGGCTTAATTGAAAGCTGTTTTTTTAATATTAGGAACAAATTTGAGATTCATATTTAGATTTACAGAATGTTTTAGGCTAACCAGCCAATAAAGGATCTTTATCTTAGACAGTAGGTGCTTTTATTCTTGTCATAGGTATCTGATTTTTTTTTTACACAAATATTTTTTAGTTTGCAAAAATATTCCACACAATAAAACTTTTAATAAACTTTTCATTACCATACAATATTAATGTAGAGTTTTCCTGATTAATAATATGGTAAAAGCTATTGAGTACCTGATGGTATATAATTCTACAAGAAAGTTTGCAGTTAGTGAAATACATATTAAAATAATTAACCCATTAACATCAGAATTTAGTTCTTTTTAATGTATTGATATCAATTTTATCCAGGGGAAATAAAAATTGCAAAGGGCTTTAATGATTGGGCTGAATTAGACTGGATCCCTTAACTTACAATTTATGTTCCATTTTAAAAATTAATATTTCATGTGATTTGAATCGATAAAATATTTATTTATACAGCTATTGATGACAAAATAATAATTTAAATACAATTGAGAAAAACCATAAATTATTACAGTATAAGCATGTTTCAGAAATTGAAAAGAAATATTTCTGTTTATAATGTTAAAAATTGAATATTTTCTCAAAAAAAAAATATGCTTGATAGCTTTTGAGAGTTTATTTTACTACTTTTTTTATAGATAGATATTTAAATATTTCTTTTTCCATCCAGTTGTTGCTTCTTCCCCATCCTATATATATATATATATATTTATATTCTATCGTTTATATATTTAGAATCTACTGTTAAAAAAAGGGGTGAATACCCTTAGTAATTTTTGCAATTTGCATTACAGCTGAATAAAAATTATATTAATTTTAATAGTTCAAAAAGAACTGATTACATTACTGTAGTAATTAATGATATATTTTTTTCCATTATTTAGGCTAATTTTAAGGTAACTGATGCTTATCTAGCCTAAATTTCAAACTTTGTATTATTCTGCTTAAAAATTTTATGATTTAAAGGGGTTTTAAAAAATAGTTTCCATTTGAAGATATATCTTAAACATTAAAGTACAAGATATTCTCTTGACATTTTTTTTTTTGAAAAAAATCATTGTCATTATTTAAGTTTTAAAATTAATGCATTTTTTTATATAATAAAGTTCAGAAAATATTCAAGTACTAAGTTACATTGAAGTATTGCAGAATACTATGAGACCAAAGTTTATAATTCTCGATTGTCACACACACAGCCCATTCATTACACAGTATTAGGAAATGAAGAAAAATATAATGAATCATTTGTGCTAAAGTAATCAAGTGAGGCTTCTGAACAATTCCTCCTCACCCCAAATATTTACAAAACTAATGGTCAGATTTGAATAAAATTTGAAATATAAGTTATTTAGACCAATTTCTACTTGATTGATAGAAGAGATAAGACTTTCCATGATGGAAAATTTTTGCTTTAGAATTAATTAACTTGCTAACACCATAGTTTGCTCCTTATGAACCATCCATCATGATACAAATTTTAACCCTGCTATGATGAAAATTGTAAAAATTTGCCAGCCATTCTTAGTAACTGTACTTTGCTTTAGGAAGCATGAATGTGGAATTTTTTTTCCAATTTTGAATAGTTTGTTATTAACAAGAAAAAATTGTTATCTAGGGTTTCTTATTTGTTAGTATTTTCTTATGTTGGAACTTATAACATACTTATGGAGGCATTTATTTCATTGATGCACCAAACCATCAAAACCAGCATCGTAAAAATTAGAGTCAAGGTTATGCAACCAAGTCAAGCTTAGCATCTGTTCTGAAATCCCAAGCTTAATAGTGTTTCTTTATCTCTTTCATGCACTGACTTTTTGACAAAAATAATACACTAGAGGGAAATAATTACAAATATTTTAGATAGACTTCACAAAACTATAATTATTGAACAAAACCTGGTACATATTAATAATATTAAATACATTTTCAAATACAGAGTATCCAAAGTTTTAAGAAATAGGTGGTACATATTTTTTACCACCACGCTTCAAGCAGCATGATAGTTCTGGAAACATGAGTTTTTCCTTCCTGGCACAATGGTAGTTTTAGCTAGTTATTTTATAGCTGGAAAATAAATAAATACCCTCTTCATCTTATACTGTTATTCATCCTATATATTAAAACATTTTCAGTATTTCCCAATCTAATGTTGTAAGCTCAATTTTAGTTAAGTCATAATTTACCTTAAGTTAGTTTTAATAATTTCAAATATTCTGTTCAATACATTACTTTATTTTATCTAGTTTTTATTTAGTCAACATATATAATAAGTATATTAGTTATATTTATTTTTCCTGAACACAAGCTATAGTTCATTGAGGACATTTGTATAATTTTGTATGTACTATTATTTAATAAATATTATTATATATTATTTAAAAAGATGTAACTTACAACAAATCTATCTGGCACAATAAACGTGTTTATTATTGCAGAAAAATAAGCAGAATGCATTTTGTATTTGTAAAGAAGATGACCTTCAATAACATGGTGGTACATTTTTTGAACTCTCATATTTTTGTACTAGCAATGCACATGTGAGGTACTAATTATTGTAATATTGAGTTACTTAGTTACATAATATATGTACTTGCCTGATTTGTATTGAATATCACAAGAATCACTTTCATTTACATTTAAAAATACACAACACAGTCGTTTCCAAAAAATACCACTCAACAGACACGCAGCTGATCAAAGAATGAACTACTGCATAAACCCATTGCACACAATTAGCTTCTAACATCTGTTGGAAATTTGAGTAACTGCTAGAAGTTGACCTCTGTGGTGGTTCAGAGAATGTACCATCTAGCATCAATTGCTAAGGCATTCAACTAGTGGTATATTTAATGTACCACCACACAATAAATGATTAAGAATTGATGGTACAATATATGTACCACCAAGAATGAAAGGGTTAAAGGTCCAAAGAGGTGAAAATCTTTTGGTGTGAGGTCGCAAATGTTGAATGTATGGTCCAATACCTCTGACCGAAAATGCTTTTCTTAATCTCGCACATCAGTTGAATTCTGTGCACCCAAACAACACCTATCTTCATGACACTTATACCAACTGCAGTTGAATTTCAACTGGAGAATTTTTTTTATGCAAAAACTGTATTGCACTTCTTATTTTAATCAAAGATCGTGTTTCCTTCAACACACCCACCTTCTGAGATTTAGTCTTGTTAGTGGAGAACCAGCACTGTTTAAATGTTATGATCATCATTGTTATCTTCAGAAGAACTTTTATTCATATGGGTAATTTGTACACCCGTGAGAGCTCCTTGTTACTTTACTTTTTTAAACACCTACATATATAAGCAATTTTGTCAAGTTAGGCTTTTGCAAGATAAGGGGAATTAGCTTATTTGCAATACTGTTAAAATTCCAATTCATATAGCCTGTTTGAAATTGAGAGTTATATCTGAAATTACACTGAAGTAGTGGGTAACTAGGGAATTTATTAATTTAGATGAAAATGTTTAGAATCTGTTTTTGTACAGTGAAAAAGCATTGTTTCTGGTGGTATTAATAGCAATTTTTCACTCAGAACCCGTTCTTTTGACAATGTGTGAAATTAATCTAGGGTTCTTGTGTTAACAAAGAATTGCTGTATGGTCAGCATATGTACACTGCCCTGTGTTTGTTGTTGAGATATCTTTAATATAAATTTTAAATAAATTAGAACTTTGAGGAGTAAAGCCTGGGCGACATCCACATAAAAAGATTTAGTAATAGACAAGTTCTCGCCATGCTTAAAGTTATTTTGTTAATTAAATCAAATAATTGTCATTTTTTCAACATTTAACTTTTATTTCGTATTGAAAACCGATTGATCCCAAGTCAAGCGTGTTTACTGTAATTAAGTGTTATTTTATGTAATTTAATCTTTTCTGTTAAAATAGTATATGGCTTATTTGCTTTATTAAAATTATATTTATTACTTCAACAGGCTAGATGGAAAACATGTTGTTTTTGGACAAGTTGTTGAAGGAATGGATGTTGTCAAGAAAATTGAAAGCTATGGCAGCCAAAGTGGGAAAACAACCAAGACAATCACTGTTGCTGACTGTGGTCAATTGTAAACCTACATCCATCTCATAAAAGCTGCAACTTTCATTCCATGTCTTAAACATTTAATTATGTGATCAAGTACAAGTTTGCATTATCTTTTGCTACAATTTTTTTCTTTTCTTTCTTTATTTTCCTTTCTAATAATGTGAATTTTTTTATCTAGAAAAGTTCATGTTAGTCCATGTTGTATTTTCCTGAGGAACTGCCATACTAGATATTCTAGTATATATATATACAACTCCTAAAATTGCTTGTAAAATCTTTAACTTTTGCAAGTTTTAGCTTTCTCTGTAACCATTTCCCTCATCCCATTTAATAGTGTAGTATTCTTGTGAATCGAAAAATAAAACTGATAAACCTAGACTGTGTGTTTTCTATTTAGTATTAAATACTTTTTCTTTTTAAAAAGGATTCTTTTATTCCTGTACTACATCTTTTTTTAACAATATTAATCAAACAAATATAAATTTCGAAATAGATTTTGTGTTTATAGCTGTAGAGTGCACTAACATAATAACACAAATAATGATTAAGTTCTTATAAAATTTAAAATAGTTTATTTACAAATGCATCATCCTTTACTTTTTACATCTGAACTGGAACTTGAACAGAAAATGCCTGGTTCAAAACTAAAATATAAATACAAGAATGAGTGCTTAATCTGTGTGGTCAATTGTGTGACCCCTACAGCAACCATCTAAATTAATTCAAATTTTCTGCAACCCACATTTTAAGTGTTGTATGTTTGTCAGATTGTCAGCAAAATTATTCTCGTTAAAAGTTATATATTAACTTGAATAAATTGAGGTATAAATTTTAATATTTTTATCCAAACATAGTGTTAGAAGTTTTAACAGATTGTCTTCTTTAAATTTGTTTTCTCATTATTCAAATCTTAACATGTCAGTGAATTAAGGTTACTTCATATGTGCATTTTGAGTTCAAATAGAAAAATTCTAAACTTTAACGATGGTTATATTTTTTTAATTAAAGAAATTGTTTAAGGTACATAGTAAGATATAAATCTTCATACAACATAGTTTTATAAATGACCTGGATCTTTTATAAACTTTTATTTAATTAGAAAGAAAAATATTTGTAATCTGATTAAAAAATAAACATGATATAAAATTAGTTTAAATCGAAGAAAAATAAATGGTGATTTGCAGAAGCAACCAGAAAACCAATGGAGGATTACATGTGGTTATTTCATTAATTTGTATGTATACTCGGCATTTTTTGTGCTTTCCGAATCTGAGACACCTGTGCTCAAATTATCATTCTAGTTTGAAATTCTTTCCCCTAATGATTTCTAAAAATTGCTGTACAGGATGGTTTTTATAATTTATTATTCATTTTTATCTTGAATGCATTCCATTCCTTTAAAAAGTTTCTCGACCGTTGAAAGTATGTTCTTGTGTGTCTTCTAAATGTACTAAAAACATGATGATTACTTCTGCACAATGAAGTCACTTTGTTTCGATGTAAAACTTCTGCTGAGAATATAAATTACTCATAAAAATCAAGTTTGAAATGTATGAAATACTGAAGAATTTTCTTAAATTACAAAAAATACATATATTCTGGCTCTGAGAATTTTTTTGCGTCTTGTTAGGCCAGTTTTAACATAGTACCTGTAGATGGCGCCACATATATGCATTCTTCGTACAATGTATAATGCTTAATATTATGGAGAAGAAAATTTTGCTGCACGCGAATAATGACTTTAATTACTTCTTAAATTCTAATTCTGCTTTTTTTGCAAATGAGAATGAAGGTGACGATGGTGAAAATAATTTCGGCGACCATTTATTTGCGTTACGCGATCGATATACGTTCTATTCACACTCCTCATGAAATTCTGAAAACAATCGTATAATAACTCAAATTTTTAGTCTTTCGAAATCAATTAATCTGAAAGGTGACGATAGAACGGCACTAATCAATTTTTCGAGTTTTAAGCATTCTCTTAAAAATTATTAAATATTTAAATTTCACATATTATCCTATGTGACAGGGCTAACGACAATGGATTTATTAATTGTTTATATTTTAGATTGTTTTGACTTAGAAATCTTAATTTGCTGTATTTAAACATGTATTTCAGAATTAAAAAACAGTTACACTAAAAAGATGAACATGGAATATAAAGAATGGATTTAACATGGAATATAAAGTAATTTCCATAAAAAGTCACACAAACCAGAGTGAAATACACCACATTAAATAAAATGGAAATAATACAATGTTCCTTGGGCGGCCCGGTACTCTTTGATCCGTGGATTGGGTACAACTGATCTTACCAGCATCCTGAACGATGTTAAAATTCTCAGTAAACAGAAACTAACGGATTTAAACGAAGTCTTCGGGTCACAGATTTCTACATGTCTGCCCACGGAAACGAACAAATAACCATTCCAAGTGGTTACTAGAAAGAAGTGCACGAATCTCCCTTCCCCTATTTCCTAATGGAAATAACAAAACTGTATCTTCTAAAAATGCTCTTGTAGGTGGCACAAATTTACCAAAATAAGACATGATGAAATGGAATTTGAACCGCAACCCGACCCGAAATAAGTAGCCTGGTATCACCGCACCAAAAAGGGCATACGCGCCTCCAATGATTGCCATAAAGTGATTAATCAATCAATAGTCCTGAAACAACATAAGAAATCCCTAAGTCAAACTTTAAGCTCGACAGATTGGAACACGAAGACGTTTCCTTCATACTTCTTATTCCTATAATAGCTTTGAAGGATGTACATGCAGGGTGTAATGGTATCATCTATATAAGCCAGTAACAGCCACCAGACTGAAGTGATCATTTTGGTGCAGCGGTATTACGTGCATACGGAACTGAAGGTCGCTGGTTCTGTCCTCCGGATAAGCGCGCCACTTCATTGGTGACCCTTACTGAATTAAAAAAAAGGTTACCTTTTGATCTGTCGGGGCGCCATCTACCCGCAAAAAGAGCAACTAAAAACTCGCCAGACTCACTTGGCCCAACAAAATTAACTCGTCAGACTTACTTGATGCAGCAAAATAAACTCGTCAGACTTACTTGACGCAACAAAGTCGCCCGACTCAAGTGACGCAACTCCTCCAATTACAACAACAAATGCTCACGTAACACTCTCGACATTACAGGCAAAATATTATTATAATAGTAGCATTTTTCACAAAAGGAGAACATTTTGAAAAAAAAGTTATTCTAAGTTAATTTTGTGTCAAAATATTGTATTGTCAAAATGTCCTTAAAACAATTGTATACATGTATTCTAATCTAAGTGACACTAAATATCATGAACATTATCCATTTATTCGCTTTTGCAAAACCACGGTTCCGAACGTAGTCGGATACCTTAAATATCTGTTCAGTTTACTCTCGATATGATATAACATTGACTTGATACATTTCCACTGGAATATATTTTAATGTGTTTGGATAAATCCTCTTAGATAGTTAAATCTGAACTCTATGAAAGTATAAAAAGGGTAAAAAAGAGCAATTAGATTTGAAAATCCCTTTAAGTCCTGCAGCTTTTTTCATCAAGACGAGGATCCGTTCCTGGGCGGAATGGATGAAGTAGGTCGGGGGTTTTATTCCTTGTAGGCGTGAAGGCTGTTCCATTATGCCCAGCTAAAATCTACATGTGAACGAGCAAAGTTAGACTTTTGCCCATGGGTGCTCAAGAAATTTAGGCTAATGGAATTTTTCCCCATTGATCATGAATAGTTCACTATTTTTTTCTTAGTGCTCTGGAGCGTCAATCAGTTTTAAAAGTGACAGGATAGATCAAACTACCTCAGATTCTCCCATGGTGCCAAGACTTTTCCAATTTACACCCAGTGTAATGAGGCAAAGGCTACACCACAACACTTACTTGATTACGTTGACTTGGTACGAGAGGACTTTTTCCAGAGGCTTATTGTGGTTTTAGATTTTTTAAGGGTGTACAAACTAATGGATCTGGTCTGATTCAGACCAGAGGGATAAGAAAGAAGAAGAGTTTGAAAATAGTTACATAAAAAGAAATATATTTTTAAAAATTGTGATATCGCTCCATATTAATGAGATTACTGTTAAGTAAATTTAAATCAATTATGATTTTCACTGTCAAATTTTCTAACTTAGGTTTGGTGATTCTTTTTTTAACTGATCAATTCAAAAACTTTTCAATACCCTATTAGCAAAATATTTTCCAGAAATATAAGATTGCAATTAATACATTACAAAAAATATTTAATTGCTTCCAAATGAAGAAATTAAATATTTAATTATTTCTCTTTAAGAATAAATTCCTGAGTGAATAAAACAAACATATGAAACAGTATCTACAAAGTAACGAAACTTTTGAAACAATACCTTCTTGTGTAAAATTAATTTTTTTTTTTTTTGCTTTTATAAAAATATTTATTGAAAAAAATTATCAGAAAATTAAGCGTTATTTTGATAGATAACGTTTATTAACGTTCAAGTTATTTTGATAGATCATTTTACTCTATACCAGGGGTGGACAACCCAAATGACCTCGCGGGCCACTTCGGAAGAACTTCACAATTCCGCGAGCTGCATATACAGATATATATCTTTATATTAGATTTGGATCCATTACAAATGTTTGTTGGAGTGAAAATTTAAAACAGACTGATATATTATTATTGTTTTCATTATTTTTCATGCATACAAACATAGATAATATAATAATAATAATGCAATGATCAAAAAATGTTTAATTTATTTAATTAGTGAGATATGCGTTTCTCAACTCTTTCACTTAGTTTTTGCAAGTCGATCTCAATGCATGTGTATTTGTGTATCGTAATTGATGTTGCAGATTTTCGTGCGTTAAGTTTGAGCAGTTTATGTTTGATAAATTTCAACTTAGAAAAAAAAAAAGAGACTCGCAGTAACAGAAGCAACGTGATAAAATAATAACAGTTATGGGATTTATTTTTTACAAAAAAAAATAATAAAATAAAAACTTTTTAAACAAAAAATATTGTACAAAATAGTCGAATTTTTCAAGTTGTAAAGAATCTCGCGGGCCGCAAAATTATTCAAGGTGGACCACGTGCGGCTCCCGGGCCGCGGTTTAGACACTTCTGCTCTATACAATTAAATTTATCGTTTTGACTTAATTAAAAATCTATCTACTAAATTCAGCACCCTTTGAGGGATTTCTTTTGAAACCGCAACATATGAAGCTTCACTCTTCATCTACACTATGTTTCAAAAAATTAAGCAATAAAAACACACACACAAATGATAGTAAAATGAAATTTTTTTGAAATGCAATGAGGTTTTCATAGATTATTGAACAGAAGCGGAAATTCCACTTATATTTATAAGAAATAAGAGGGAAACAACCACCCATTAATTCTCAAGTAAACTAATATGTCCGTATAAACAACAACATGTCCGTAACTTGTGATAAAAGTGTTTAGTTGCAAACATAAATCATTAAGTCATGTGACCACCTCTACTGGAGACTCATGCTCGACAGTAACGATTCATTCCTGCAATTATGCGGAAAAGCACACGCAAGCACACACAGAATTCCATTCACTCCAAACGTAACTTCAAATTCTTCGTGATGTTTGTTTTACTTGATTATTGTTCAGAATTATTAAGTCTAATAAAACTCGGTGCATAATTGTAATGCATCTCGAGTGAAATTAAAACGGCAAAATGACATATTTGAGTCCTTTCGGTCCGAATAGTTTTTTTTTATTTTCTCCTGCATTTCTTTTCATACATCATGTGTATTTATATAATATGTTATAATTTTGTAATTTGTGTAATATATTTTTTCAAAGTATTTAATTACTTGAAATATGCTTGAAAAGATATTTTTCCATTAAAATTCCACCATAGAACCATTACTCAAGACATAAAATGTAGCAAATGATGACAATATTTCATCATTATGAAAAGTTATTACGAAAAGTTTGAACTTCATTCACATTTATCTACCGAAAGGGAAAGATAATTTTTTGTGAAAGTTAGAATATACTTTAACATGATAATAATGGTCAATAATGTTTAACAAGAGTGACCTGGGAGACAAAATATGATCCTAAAAAAAATCCAAAAGATCCTAGAATGAGTATTTGGAATGAAAACTTAAGAAGCTCCTAGAATGCTCTTCCCAGCCTTTGTAAAGAGTAATGCAGCAAAGCACTATTAGAGTTAACATATTTGACAGCTGTGCGTTTATGAAATTGAATTGTTAAGTTAACAGTTTGAATCTGCTGTTGTGGATTTAAACCTGTGTGTTGTTTTCCGTGAGAAGGAAATTTATTTTAACTAGTTGAGAATTCCAGAATGAATTACGATTTACTCCGACAGAACTGGTCTGTTAATTGTGTGGAGCATTGGAGATATCCTAAGTTTTTGATGCGGAAGTAACCTAATTAGTTTAAAACCCCACTATGGCCGAAGGATGAGCAACAATGTTTCCAATCATCTCTTTTAATTCAAAATTCCTTATTCAAATCTCCATTAACTTAAAAGTTACACATCAGCAGACGATTTGAGTTGATAGAAAGTTTGCAATCAGATAACTGTTAATTTATGTCAGCCGACTCAAGCTCATGGTGGTTGAGTAGGATTTTATAAATGCCACCATAGATCTTTCCTACATTTGAAGACGATCTATCACATAACAATATTCCAATGTTGTTTTTTTTACGAAAGGAATTACTGGAAAAATATGGTTACCAAGCTGAAGAGAGCAATTATTGAGATAGGAGACACCATTTCGAAGGTCATTTACTTCCAAAATAAATTAGTGTAACGCATACTATACGTCCCAGACTATAATGTAGATGCCACCACGTTATGGACAGATATGTATCAATAGCGTGACATACTGCTTTTACCGTCAGGGCTTCATTCCAATCTGTGAGGTTATCCCACCTCGCTGTTCAATACTGGATTATATTTAAGCTATTTGCTTTAACTCTTTCCTCTAAATGTTTACTTTTAATTATCTTGTAACGTCTAAGTATCCGTCTTTTGAAACTGGGATATTTTTATGCTATCAAATGTATTATTTTACCCGAGATCTTTTTAATTACTTTTAGTCATAACCCAGTAATAACTTAATGCACGGTTACATTAGAAATAAAGAAATACTTATTGGTTAAATGGAATCTTTATTCTCAGCTCAAAGTTATTCGTGTATAATATTTCTTCTACTAAAAGAAGATTTATTGGTGATTTGTTCTTAAAAATTTTTTCGCTCTGTAACATTTTTTCTCTCCATTATTCGTATAATATCGCATATTGACTAGAATTTTAATATTTTAAATTTCAAGGAAATGTACAGTTTAAATGAACAAATGAGAGGTAGGTGTTGCTTTTTGAGTAAGTTCTTTCCAAAGGATTTATTTTAGAAATAGTTGTCGTGAATATTCTGAGTATCTGTTAATATTTTGTTTATACTTCTAAATATTTAAGCCCATTTTTTTATTTCCATTAAATACAACCTCTGATAATAAAATTCGGTGAATAGTCCTGTAACATTAACGTGGATGAAATATTAACAAAAGCTACCTTATTGTCCTTCAAAATAGACACCTCCCACAACTATGCACCTCTGAGATCTGCTATACATGTCCTAGAAACTTTGCAAGAAGTCTTCTTTTGGGATGGAGTTCAAAAGCATCATCACGTTTCGTTGGGTGTCTGAAATATCGTCAAATCTCTCTGCTTTCAAAGCGAGTTTGTGTCGTGGGAATAGGAAGAATGGAAGATTGAGTTTTGGCGAGTTATGGTGGATGTTCAATTTGCACCACTCCCTTTTTTGCCAAGAACTGTTGGCGATATTTACCGTGTGATGGCGAACATTGTCATGAATAAAAAAACCATGAACCGTATCCCCACATTTTTCTCATCCCTAAATACTGGGTAACGATTTGTAGCACGGATTCACGAATAATCTGCAGTTCATCAGCTATCATGCTCACAGTTAATCGACGATCTTTTATGATTAAATTTCTCACTTTCTCAATGTTTTCGTCATTGACGGAGATCACCGGTCTTATACGCTACGAGTTTTGTCAGAAGTTTTTCCCCGGCTTTCGCGAAAACGCACGAACCACTCGTACACACATTTCATGGAAAGTTCTTGGTCTTCGTAAACACCTACCATCATCGCATAAGTTTCTTTCGGTTTCTTGCCAAGCTTAAAACAAAACTTTAAATTGATCTTTTGTTTCTTCATTTTCCTGTTCTCATTTTAGAACCAACGCACTGAACAAGTACTTTGTAAAACAAGTCTTAGGTGGAACACAAACGACGCTCAACTGAACAACGGTGGGTGCAGGTGGTCAACACCTGCCGTTACACATGTGCAGCGTTTTGTTTCGCCAGTGTTGCCAGATCGACCGTTCTGTCTTCCTTCACCGAACTTTATGGTCAGAGGTTGTATTATGTCTCTCAGCGATCTTTAAAATGAAAGTAAAGCTTTTTTGTTATAACGAAAACTTTTTAAATATCTATTAACAAATCCCTTTTTTAATATTTCCGCTTAATCGAAAAGATTTGTCTAGTTCATCCTTTTTTTTAATTGTGTTTATAAATATGTTTCCCAATTTTGTGTGTCGGTGTTAAAATTACGTTTTGAATTAGAAATCTCGCCACTTATTTATTATCTTCTCCAAGCATTTCGTTTTCGGTTCTCATAAGCAACAAGTCTTTACTTTCATATCTTTATCGTACTTAACCCCGTTGTATTTTCGAAGAGTAGACGGTTTTGATTGACGATTAAACTTTGTGTTACGAAATAGAAACGATTAAACTTTTTTTTTACCTTGAAAAATTCTTTTTTTTTATATTCATTTTGTAACTATGTTCCCCAAACAAATTTTCAAATACTTATTGATAAGATTAAACTGTTAATATTTTTTCATGCTTATATTTTTTACTAATTATCTTCGAAAGCTTGGACTAGATATTGTGCTTCTACGTAGGGTTTTTATCTATATCTTTTAAGGAAAATTTTTATTTTAACTCGATAATGTTTTACAGCATTAATCAAAGTGCTACTGTACTTTGGGATATCTTGAATAACTTGCAATTCCTATCATAAATGAACAAAATTGGTATCAATGTTAATGTTTCAAAAGTGGTACTAAATTGTGATATATTTTTAATTAATCAATAAGATAACTTAATTAACGCAGTTAATGCTAAAGAGAATTTTTCCATTACGGAATCTGTTTGTTTTTTTGCCACAATCAAGAAAATAATTTCAATAGCATATGTTTCGAATTTCATTCGAACTCGGTGATTAATCCGTAGAGGTGCGAGAAAAATTTTTAGGAGTCATGTATTATAGTTCCGCTCAAATAATTCCTAATCCCCCCCCTCTATTTCTTAAAAAAACCTGATGATTGGTCCAATAATTGCAATTATGTTCTTGTTACTTATGCCATCTGATCGACAGTAACATCAGATCAAGGCCCACGAAATGCATTACGGCAAGCGGCTACAATTTTACACCTGTCGTTAGCCGTAGCTTTGAGCACCACACAGGTGGCAGTACGATTTTTCTCGGTTCCTTCCCAATTTTGAAGGAGAACACCCTGGGGTCTGGTATGTGGTTAGGGGCCTTCCATCTCTTTTCCACTTCCACTCACCTCACGAGAGGACTTGCGGCTCGACGGCTATTTAGAGTCCCCCCTTGCTGCAAAGGCACTATGCATTTTCAAACATTCATGCCTTCTTCGGGATTCGAACCTAAACCCTACGTCAGCGTCACTAACCATTATAACGGGTGGGCAGCATAATCTATAGATATGTTATATAAATGAGAAAAGCGACTCACTTACTTATCACAATCTATGGAACTATTAGACCCACAAACTTGAAAATTGGCAGGCATCTTTCTTTTGTTGAGTAGATATACCCTGATAGCGGGCTTTGTCAAAGTCGAACACCTGGGGAGAGGTTACGGAAGAGTTATAGTTGAAAAAAAATCCCGTTTTTCTAGCTCTTAGTCTTGAAATTCGGTAATACACGTTTAGTTTGTTGATTTGTTAGATATCAGCTAAGGAAAGTGTTTTGTGAAAATGGACTCCTAAGGGGAGGTGGGGGGGGGCAAAGGGGCGTAAAAAATAAATATACTTCCTTTTAAGAAATTGAAGTTCAGTCTTTTTTAAATCAAGAGGCGAGAACTATAAGAGAATGTCTTTGAATACAACTGACAACTACTAGGCTACCAAGGCCTCTTAAATTTACAGAAGCATCATTTAGATGCTGCATCACACATTAAAATGGAAAAATTAAATATATTAAGGCCATAGATTGAACTGATGCTAAAATTTCAAAAAACAACTTTTGAGAACATTTAAATTTACCAACATTTTTTTTTTAATTTTAAAAATTAGTTTGTGCAATAATTTATTTAATTTTAAAAAGGAATTATTTGCTAATTGCATAAAAAAGATGGCTTTTGTAGATCAAATTAAGTTTAAGAAAAAAATCGTAGCCAGCAAAATAATTTAGCAAACTTTTAAAGGAATTTAGAATCATTTTAAAAAAAGTACTTAAATGAGTTAAGTATCTAAGAATATCTTTGTACTTTATCAATGAATACGTGATTTAACGAATGTAATTAAGTAGTTTTTTTTTTTTTTTACTTTCTTTTAAGACTTTGTTTCTCTCTTACTTATGACATTTATTGAATTCAATTTATGTCATGAAATATTGCATCCTGTTCAATTGCTATATTTCGTTCATCATAGGAGAAATGGGATATAAATTTTAGTACATAACATAATAGACTTTTTTAGAAGGAATTCATTGAAAACGTAAACCTGTCAGCCTTAAGCATTTTTGCAACCTTTACAAAAGTAGGAAGAATACCTGGAATCTATTCATTGTTACTAAACTACAATTGAGTATAAATTACAATACTAAACCACTTAAGTAATAAAAGAAAAGAAAATTATTTCATCTTTGGTAAGACAGAATGTTAAAGATATTATTACACACTCTCTCTCTGAACCCCCCCCCCCCTTCCTCCTTTATTATAAAATTTGCTTGAATTTATTTTTAAACTTATTAACACACAAAAATAAATCCTTTTAACGAAACTTTTATAGATTAAAAATAAAAAGTCATACGGAAGGCTTTGAAAAGGCTAGAGTTTTAGATATGTATCAATGTTATAACATAGTTTTGAAAATTGGGGTCATTTTCTGGAGAAAGCATTCATTTATAAACTAGTCAGGTTAAATTTTTTGATAGTTAAAAAATCAGGCCCTTGAAGGGTAAAAACATCTTAATGAGCATGATTATTTTGAAAGATTTATGTAAAGATGATATTTTAGATTTTGAGGGGGAAGGGGCTGATTATTGATTTTCCTTTAACAAATGAAGGTAAAATAGTTGTTCAATATACTTTTTTTTTATTAAGAAAGAAAAAAAAAGTTAGTTGATACAGGCATCATCCTATGGCTTTTTATAATTATAATGTCTGGCTATTGTTGGCAGTAGATTTTTGAGTGCTGTTGGCGTTGTTCTCCGCATCTTCTGGTGTAGTTGCTATTTTTGTGAGAAGAAGGTGGTTGATTTTTGAAAGGGGTGGAAAGAAAAAGAGAGTCGTTTGATTTTGGAGCTCGAAAGGACTGGACTGAATTTTGTGTAAAAGAAGAAGAGTTCCTTTGTTTGAACCCGCGACGCACAGGGCTTCCGAGAAGAGATAGTTTCTTGTGTGTTTTGCTTTTAGCATGATGGACACACAGCGCTCGGTTTTTGTTGTATTGAAAGTAAATACCATCCTGTTCTTTTTGGAGCTGTGTCTGGAAGTACTGGAGAAAATAGTATAGAAATATATTACAATATGTAAAATGGAACTAAATCAATAAGTCATGTTTAACTTTATCTTATATTATTGTATTTAAATGTTTTACAGAATTTCGTAGAAATCGAGAAATGCCTTTGTCAACTGTAGTTCCAGAAGCAGACATCTTAAAGAAATGGCCAATTGGGCCCAGTGCTTTAGCCTTTGTTGACCTCGTCTCGTTCTCAATTCAGCCTCAATGTCCTGATCTGAATAATTTCAATCATCAAATTTTATTCTCCGACTTATTCCTAAAAAATGGGAATTTCGAATTATTCCCCAGTTGGCAACAGTGGCAAAACTGCAATATGTCATATCCGTCGTTTGTATCATGTCTGTGAACTTCCAGTATACACTACCATTTAGTCGAAAGGTGACCATCGGCCGAGTCAGTTTGTTCCTAGGTTTCTGAGATTGTGAGACACACGTTTATTTTTTTACGTGTTACCGTTTGTATGGGTATTTGATATAGTGTACTGTCTTTTTAAAAGAGACACAAGTGGGCCAAATATTGCATAGTCCAGGCCTCATTAAGTCTTAAGACGTGATTACTCAGAGGTGTCATTCATATAAAAAATGTTAATCTATGATAGTTTCGGTATCTACCAAATGATAAAAAATGAAAAAATATTGAATCCGTTACTCTACTTAAGGGTTCAGTCCTAGGAGAGCCCACACCTTTGGCGTGAATTATTTTGGGTTGGCGATAATTGTGCCATCTTGGTAACCCTACTTTGATACACTAGATATGGTAAACCTAACTATTTCTGGAAATTTCGTATTTTGTCGGCGGGCATTTCGAATTTCATTTTGTTTGGGGGAACCGGGCTGGAATGGTTGCATGTGTGAAGGAATATATCTTAGAATTTTTTACTTTGTTGAATGCGAAAGGTTAGAAAGAATTGATTGAATAGTGTATGAAGGAAGAATTGATTGCTTAGAGTTATGAATGTCCTAAATGCAACGATCGGCATGATGTAACATGGTCGACAGTAAAACGCTTTCTTCGAAATTGCACCAGCCTCGCCGACGGTATGTTCGACCATTACCTCGCAGAATAAAAATGGCGGTGCTCACACGATCATTCACTTAGCGATGAGACCTTCAAGACTTTTTTAAAATCTATTGTTATGCTGTACACTCCACTCGGAAAAGATCAGCAGTAAGAAAGTAAGTGCTGTTTTTATATTTTTTTTTATCTTAAATGCTTAATTTCTGTATTGTTTACATATATTTTCATTACGCATCCACCTTATCCCGCTATATTAACTTGCCGCCATCTCGTTCTGGCTTGGCGCTTTTTTTTTGTATTGTCGCCAAGGGTGTGGGCTCTCCTAGGATTTTACCCTACTTAAAATTACTCCTGAAAAAAAAAACTGTATTTGAAAAATATGTTTGCTTTAAAAGAAGTCCACCATAATTTAATCCCTTGACTGCCAGACTGCGCTTTCTAGTATCCCCAGATTACTAATGGTATTGACTTAGACGTTAGGACTCACACACATTTCATTTTTCCTTCTGAAGCTGAGGCGCGCGTTCGTTCGTGTTTCGTTTCGCTTTCTAAATTTTGTATAACTATTTTTGTTGTTTATTTTTACTTTTTCTTTCCAATGTGGCATCGTCGTTGTATTTCAACGAAAGTGATACTGAATGAGAATATTTGATGGAAACCGTAATACTACTGCGACCCTGATACGGATTTATCTATTTGTGATGAAGAAGATGAAGAAATGGAAGAAAAATGACAGTACACGTATGTAATGCAAGTGGAAAAACTTTTCGTTCCAAGCAACATTTCGAGCAATTTCACAAATATTTGTAATTTTAATTTTCCTAATTTTTCAAATTTCTGTAAGCCAGACATTTTGTATAACTTAACTTCTGTAATTTTATATATATAATTCCAACAACAACAAAAACAAAAAAACAAAAATGCCTATAATGTTTCCTGTTCTGATTACACTGATTTTATATTTAAATAAGCCATGCATCCACATGAGATTACAATGGGATTTTGTCCTATATATAGCATGTATCCACTAGTGGTTACCGTAAAATCTAGCATATAACGCGCACCTATGCTTTCAAGCTGCATTTTTTAATTTTTAGGTACACTCGCCGTATAACGAGCACCTCTTTTTTACGAAGGAACCTGAAATGTACGTATTCAATGCTATTATGTTTTGAAGTCGTTTATTCGATGTATTATCCCAGGATTTTGAAAAAATGGTAAACTTCTAGAACTACAACTCTTTTTTTTTCTGTAATGCGCAACCGGAAATTTCGATCTTAATTTTTGTGTTGAAAGTGCGCGTTCTATGCCAGATTTTACAGTACACGGTGATCAAGGGGTTAAAAGAACACCAAGAAAAAAGGAGATGTTAAAATATTTTGAAAAACCCTTAAATTACTTTTATAATGGCGGACATCGTATTATTTTTAAAATTATAATTGGTGATGTAATGTACATGCCATTTTTTGATGTTTAAACACGCCAAGAGATTAAAATATGGATCTTTGAAGATGACCCCAAATTAAAAGCAATAGTAAAATGACAACGAGCAATGAATAAAGTAATTTGAGGTTTTCTTCGGTAATGTCAGGATCAGTCAAACCCATGAAACCAGAGGAATAACGGCCAATTACAGCTAATTGCTACTAAGTATCCACTACAACTTCTTCAACAAGTGGAAGTTAGAGGATTCATATTTCTTCATGATAATTCCTATACCCATTCTTTAAGACTGAATATCTTTAGAAAAAAACATATTAAAGTGATAGAGCTCCAACTTATTTTTCTGATTTTGCTTTGTGTGACTTACTATTTTTCAACATAAAAAACAAATTAAGATGGCATAGTTTTTATTTCCAAGGTGAGATTGGCGAGAATATAAAAGTAAATTTTTCATTGATTGTAAGAACTTAATGGTCTTGAAGCATTGAATATTTGGAAAATTCATTTAAACTGAAGTGGATTGATGCTGGAGGGAGCTAATTTCAAAACTTTTAATTTTTTTTTCCGGTAACTTTAACTTTTAATGTTTATCAAGGATTACATTTTGTTCCACGTGCGTTAGAAAGCTTTTGAAAAATGACCATCAGAGGTAAAAAACCGTGATACGAGAACATTAATATAAATTTTTAATAATAAGTCTACATTAAATGGTCTCATTCATCTTGAAAGCAGTCTTTAAGAAATCATGGGAAATGCAATTAATTCTATTATTTGTTTCTTAAAAAATAATTTTTCACTAGTTCTAAAAAAAATAAGCGATAAAAAACTAAACTAAATACAAATAAATAAATAGCTCTCAACACAGTTAAAAAGTAAAAGAAAATTTCTGTAATATAAAAATAAAACATTTAAAAAGGTCAAAAAATTATGAAAAAATATAATGAATATTCATTTTTTATTAAGAAATTCATAAAAAAGAAATAAATACACAAATTAAACCATCAATTAAATGGCATATTATCATGAAAATCCTACATTCTTTGTCTAATTCTAAATATTAAAGACATAAGAGACATATTGTAGAAGAGAAGTATTAGTACAAGTGATGTCATCACCATTCGCCTTAGTCCAGACCCCGGTAGCATCATCACCGAGAATACATGGCTGGCGTTGCTTCTATCGTTCCTGGGCTCAAGTCTTGATGCCATTAATTTCATTTCATTTTAATTTTCGTCGCACTGTAAAACAACTCGAGGTCTATTGGTGACGGACCTTTACAATTTTGAATCATGAGCAGGTGACGAAGATGACACCTGAGCTGTCACCCCCTCTCCAAACTTCCCTCTCTCCCCAACGGGAGAACTTTGAGCCTCGACAGATTTAAGGTGCATCAGGTGCTCTACACGTTTAGTTTTTAGCGGCACAGGTTTCGAACTCTCGAAGTCGCGACCATGACCACTCGGCTATTCCGGCCACGTTGGTGCCATTAAAGACCTATTGCGTAGAGCGGTTAATGAAAGTTAAATCTGTCGACGTATAATGTGTTCACTTGGTGAGATAGAAAGTTTAAAAAGTGAGCTGCCACACACAGCCGAGTTTTATTCTCATCACTAGATAATTTAACATTTATGAGGTTCGTCCTTATATCCTTTGTGAGCGATATTAAGCTGTCTTCGCTTAATGTTAAAGAAGAGGACACAAATTTGGAATATTTTTTTTCAGATATATTACAGCATTGAAACATTAATATTATACTCTAACTTAGCTATCCGATAGAGAGCAGCATATTTTATCATATTCCTTATTTTCATTTAAATTGATCTATTTTTTGTGGAATCAGATGTGTTTCGTCTTATTTCTCCTATATTGTAAAGAATGAGTTATCTCTTGCGAACTATAAAATGAAAAGAATAAGTATTTATGGAACATTTTTTGAAATTTTAAAAACGCTATATATTTTTCATAAACAGATACATAAACAACAATTTTGCAAACTTTTGTGACTGACGACGTGAATTGACGTCGTTCTATTCATCTACACGAGGGGGTTTGACGACGGACCTCGTAATTTTGAATCTCAATCAAGTGAACGAGGATGAAACCTGTGCTGGCTCCGAACTTCCACACCACATCCATGGGAGGACGTTTGAGCCCAGATAGATTTAACGTGCATCAGCCCCTCTAAACGGTGGGTCTTTAGCGGCACTAGGCTCGAACTCATGACATGGGCTCGAGTCCGTGACCTAAACCACCAAGCTACCGAGGCCGCAAATTTTCGTGAAAACAAACATTTTTCTGTCAAAAAATTTGCTCCGCGTTTAGTTAAGGTCTTCGTACACTTGACGAAGACAAACTTATAAAAAATCAATTTAATCGACTCGCGTCAGTTTAAAAAACCCGTTTCCAATAACCTTGGTGGAATTCTAGAGCAGTATTTCTACAAATCAAAGAAAACCATATAAACATTTTTCATAAATTATTCAACCTCTTATATCCTAAAGCAGGGGTGTCAAACTCGCGACCCGCAACGAGCATTTTTGCAGCCCGGCCAATATACCGGCACACGATAATATGTAATAAAGTTTTTAAAAAATCACCAGAAATAGGAAAGATGGTAGCAGAGAAGAGAGAGATGTCAAGTGTCACAGGGCGTAAACATAGATATATTGAATTTTTTTTCTTTTATGGTCCATTAAAGTTAAACCTTGTTTGTTTGGCCCAAGTAGTCTTTGATTTTGACAACCCTGTCTTAAAGGGATGCTATATTAGTTAACTTAGCAAGTGCAATTTTTTTTTCTGATTCATAAATAAACAATCAATTGTAAAAAAAATTCTGCTTTGTACAAAAATAAAAAATTAAAAAAATTCAAGTCCTTTAAATGGCTCGAATGTAAGGTATCAACCGGTATTTTGCCACATATACTCATATCCACTAATCCAACTTAAAAATTGGAGAGATTTCCCTTTTACTATCTTTTACACATGTACATTGCTAGAATGTATCGTTTTAGTGATAAACTAACCCCCTCAGAAATGATCTGGACTTTTAAAGAAAATTCAGAACACGAGGCACTACTATATCTAGCAACGTGTTCTGATATCCTGCATGAACTTAAAAACACGGATCTCCCCCACGCCAAGTTCATAACACTGATTTTTTTTTACAGGGAAAAACCATTGTTGATAAAGGGGATCTTTTTTAATGCTTTCCATGCTAAAAATCACGCCTTTTCTTATCAACCGAAAGTGAAATTAAGATTAGTTCGAGAGAGTCAAGATTTTATTGTGGGATATGAAGTGTTCTAGAGTATTTTCCCAGTATCACACACACACACACAATTCTATTAAAAAAAATATGTAGTTAACAGCTTTTGAGTAGCATACTCAGGGGGATTCTTTCGCTAAAAACGCATAACCTATCTATAAAAATTGTTTTACTAGATTATGAGTTGTGGTTTTACTTTTTTATCTAGTAGCATTCCAAAGTTCATGTGAACCAGACTCACGCAAGATAAAGAAATTCATGTACAGAGAAAATTGTTCTACACGAAATTGAGAGGGACTGAAATATTTTTTCTTGTTAAAAGAATTTCTTGTTT
>BMAV01027070.1:47815-57987 GCA_019973955.1 Trichonephila inaurata madagascariensis
AAAATTGAGTTTATCAAGAGTTCATTTTACTTTTTCAGATATGTATATACGAGTAAGAATTTATTTAATAAAAATCAATGAAGCAAAAACATTTGCAAGAACTTAATAAAATTTAATACCAAATTTTCAAATATTTTGAGAAAAACAAAAAATTTATAGAGTTTTTGGGAAATAATCTGATTATTTTCTTTGTACAGTTATTTAGACGCACATACTTTCAACAAATTGTTCGATATCCTCCATTTTGTTATTCATTTCACCATTAGAATGTGCGTCTAAATAACTGCGCATACTTTTCATGATGTTCCCCATTTCGGATGATGTGGGAACAGGAACTGCATTATTCGTTTCATTTTCGTTTTTGGAATTTATAACAATGATATTTTTTGAGCTTTGAACAAACTTAAAGATGCCTTTGTCTGCCATAATTGAGGCTGTTCACACATTATCATCATGTACTACAACGAATTATTTCGATGATTCTGTAGGACAGTCAAATCCGACTAGTGTTTTCAGTATTTTGTTCTTTCACTGAAGGGAAATATTTTCGTGTTAAGAGACTTTTATTTCCTGTTAAGAGATAAAATGCATGAGTATACATAGTAGTTTGTCGGAACCGTTGTATTATTTCGTATTAACCAGTATTTCGTTTTAAGCGTATTCACGTTAAATGCATTTCATTGTAGTTCCAGACAGACTGGGAAAATAAATTTACGTGCATCAAGTATAGAATTTAAACAGTTCTTTTCATATACATAAATGATTTCACAGATTTTATTCTTGAGAAGTAAAATTTAAAGGCCGCGCCGCCCTGAGGGACGGGTAAGGAGAGTCATTGAAATATTTAAAATGAATAGATTGTGCACAAGTTTTAACAAAAAGAATCACAAAAGAAGAAAAAAACTGCTTTAAGTTTGTGATTGTACTTTTTTAGTATTATTGAAGAAATCTGGTTTAATGTCCTCTGATAATCCTTGTTGTACCATAAGTTGCTAAGAGTAATTATTATGTAAGCGTTTATTTTAGTTTATTTAAGCGCAAAATTAATAAATATCGTAAGAAAAATATATAACAATGCGTAGGTTTGTTTTGGATTAATGTGTCAGTTCAATTTTGATCAATGAGTGGATCAAACAAATCAGGCTTTTGTTTTCATTTTTTCAATATATTTTTGCACAACATTATACTTGCCGAATAACATAAAACATATGAGAAAGCACAGTATATATCATTACACGACATAATAAACTGAAATAAGTAATAAGAATAAGAATACAACCGCCACTGATTCATCATTGGCGCAGACAGTCCTTTTTTACTCTTTCTAAACGTTTCCGCGTTTATGTAACCGCGTACAGCATGAGTTCTATTTTGACATTCTGTATAAAAAAGGCTGATAAGGTTATAATTAAAGACATAAATCACCAATGTTTCCCTTAATCTTGAAAAAGTTGGTGCAATTTGAACATTGGGATGATTTGTTTAGTGTGTTTTTATTTTGGTGTGAATTTTTGTCAGAACAGAAAACACTACTTTACACAGGTATGTAGAGCTAACTTTAAGATAGCATTCGTTAATATGCTTACGAAATCTGGATATTTTTTTCGGTTTTCAATACCATCCACCAATTAGGAACAGAGTTGTCCTTAAATTCTTATTGCATCGCGCGCGCGTTTTTTCTCTTGCGTTAGTTAACTATACTTGAACTGAACAAAATCGGAAAGATGATCTATTTTTGCATTTTCATAAAACGGCTTAAGCAATCTATTGAAATTTTGTTGGATATGTAAATCTGTTACAGAATTATGTCTCCAATTTTTTTTTTAATATGTAAATGTAGGACTTTTTTGTTTTGTATTTACTATATTTTCAGCAGCAAAATCACGCAATAATGGAAATATTTCTAAGGAACCTTTCTGTAAATTTTCCTTTTACATATACATAACGATTTTCTTTCATGATGTGGTTACTTTTTGCAATTTATTTTCTAGAGTAGACGAAATTTTTGCTTTTTCGGAAACATCAGCTTAATAGAATATTATCAACAGCCACTTATCGTCACTAAAAAAGTAGACGAACTTTGAACTCTTATCTTTGTCCAAAAGAAAACTGCGTGAATCATCTTTCAGTTCTAACACTCTTTTTATCGCTTTCCCATGCGAAAACCAACGAACAGAAACGTTCTACAGAAGATGTTCATAGCTATATTGCCCATACCCATATTATCAAAAATGCTCTTCTACTATAAAGGGGTTTTACAAAATTAACTACGCCGATAACACACTATACAGCGTATAATGAATTTCCGACTTCTATTTCTTAACTGCATCAAATTTTTACGCATAGATAATACAGTGTAGAATTTCTTGCGGAGTGCTATTTCAATAACTTTTGATTTGAACCTTCTTTTCCATTTTCCAGTTAAAAGGTATCCGAACACGTTTGGAGTACTGTTTTAAAAATAGCACACCAAAATATGATCAATGCTTTTTAGGGATCAATAACGATGAATATTAATACTCAACCAAGAATATTTAAAAGGAATTATCTGAATTTTACAAAAATCACAACTATAAAGTGGAACTTTAGTATTAAAAAAAATTTGTAAAACAGTTACAGAAAAAAAGTGATAAACTTATTTCGATAAAAGTTACTAAAATAAATTACATACGCTTATCTGAGGAATGTAATAAAATTTTAACGCTCTATTAAAAGATAAACATTTTAGAGCTGATCGAATAAATATAAGAAAATTTAATATATTTTTAAAGTTATTATTCAAGTAACAGGTCATAACTGAACATATATTCGTATAGTAGGTATTATTTTAGTATATTATCTAGAAAATGATAAAAATGTCATATTCAAAGTTTCATAGAAATACATTAATAATATTTTGATTAGACACACCGTGATAGATTTTGAACCATTTAAATAGCCATTTCAAATATGACATATGTCAATGATAACATAAGTTAAGTAAATTTCACTATGAGAAACAGAAACAAAAAAAATGAAGTGGAAAAATGAAATGAAAAAAAAAATGATGTGGAACAAAAAAAATTGATTCAAATCAATCAAATAATTTTATTTCATTTGTAACGGAGAAGAGTAATTTTGTTATCAGCAAACTTATATATGTAATGTAAGAAAAAAAAATCATTTTAAAAAGTATTAACAATTATTTCTCAAAGTCATTATTTGAAAATGAAATACCATAGGAAGAGATGCCACAGTGCTCTAATGACAGAAAAATACTCTAAATTATATTAAAAGTTAATTAATGTAATTAAATATATATAATTTTTTTCTCAGTAGATTTTTAAACTTATACTTAAATTTTAAACCAGAAGTGAAATTAGAAAAAGAAATATATTTTTTTAAAACTCAAGTGCCCTAATTCCATTAAACGTACAGAAAACGTCTTAAAATAAGACTCAATAAGTCAGGACTGACACTAGTGGCTCGATTTAAGGCATTGCCGGTCACGAAGTTCAATGACCATGACCATTCAGTTGTCGCGATCACTCTATTGCCGAGAGCCATAGAGATCAGTTTTGTAGGCCCTACTGTATTATTACTTATCCTTCTTAGAGGCTAGATGCTAGATGAATTAAGGGTTCTTGCCTTGTTTCCAAAATAATCCGTTCTAGGTGATAATTTGAACTCTTATGTCAAATTCAAACCGACTGAGTGGCGTAGTAGTTTTGGCAGTGACCTTGTACTCCCAAGTTTACGTGTTCCACCCCGGCCCAAGTCGGTGAATTTTCATGATGCAAAAAATCAGCAGCGTCCATGTCGTACGATTTTGCCGGATGTAAAATATCTCTTGAATGCTAGCGGCCAAATTAAATTCGTAGTACAATTTCACATCGTCAGAACTCAGGTACCTCCGTTTAGGGAGAAAATTGAGGAAAGGGGGGGGGGGGATTACTTGCGGTGATTGATACACCCCCTGTATGGTGCTACGCTAAAAAGACATACCATCTCCCAGGAATGTACTAAGTCTGTAATGGTAAAAAAAACAATCCGTGCAGTCTCATTAGAAAAATTAGGGAAAAAAAGAAAAAAAATGTTAAACTCAACTAAATCTTGAGACCCTCCTGTAACGTGATGTGGAAATTAAGAGAATAATATATATACCTCAGATGTGTCTTAGTTACTCAACCCCATCATTAAAATTACATCAATAATCTTCAATGAGCTGAATTCATGATGGTCACATGACAGACGTAATCACATGCTTTCCGCAGAAAAAAATCAAAGGTAACTTCAATCTCACACCTGTCATTTTATAAATTTTGTATAAAATTTCAGACTGAATAGTTACATAATTGTGTGCTACAATTACAACTGTCCTCAAAATTTTCAAAAATCAAAAGAAATTCCTTTCTTTATTTTACTTATTATATGTTGCTTTTAAATAAAGAGCTATTTTTAAACTTATTGTATTAATATTGTTAGCAAATACCGTATATTTCCGTGCAATAGCCGACAGTTTTTGGAACTTTTTTTAAGTTAAAGTAAGCTTATATACGGATCCGCTAATCTCGGGAAAAGAAACGCAGTTCAGGAAAACAAGTTTTGAAAAACATTTTCTGTTAGTCACGTGTAGGAAAAATTTAATCATTTAATTTTGGGGGATGTCTTGTAAAAGAGGAATTTTTATTCTAAAAGAAAAAAAAAGTTATAAAAATCCTTCAGAGTCATTGCAAGAATCCAAGTTTTCGAGTAATTCGACAATCCATTTAAAAGTCCATTTCTACTCTTTCCAGTTAGATTTCCAGTTAGATTATACGTTTTTGCTTCTGGAAGAGTCGTATGTATAGTGAGTGATTGAGTGAATATTAACGTCGCACTGTTCAGCTACTCGAGGATTTTTGGTGAAGGACCTTGTCATTTTGAACCATGGTCAAGTGATGAGGACGAAACCTGAAGAGTTGTATGTAAAAAAATCCCGAATCGAACGAATGAGCGGGTTTGCAGAAAGTGTAAAGTATAATTTTTTATCAACAGACGGCGGTTGTAATCCATGTCTTACTTATTGCTTAGATACACATTTTGGTCTTAAAGTTTAAGTAACGATAAGATAGCAAAAATATTAACTATATACTCCATAAATGTTGCTTGTATGACTCAGTATTTCGTTACCCACACGATTGTGCGACTTGGGCGTCACTTGAGTCATTGCAGTTGTAAAGATAAGTGCTTTCCATGTGGGTTCTCTTTTCTGTTTCAATAATTTTGATAGAATCCTAAATAAAAACGAAATATATTGTTATGCAAAATTAATACAATATTTTCTTTCGGGTTGTCATGGACGATTCCCCTTTTTTTTTCTCTTGTTCTTTTTTGAAAATAATTTTTCTCTTTCATTGAGGGATATATGGCATTTTTATCCTCTACACAGATATATGCATTCATATTTCTTCCGGCCCCCCGCTAAAAGCTGGGGTTTCAGGGGGGAATCGGTAAGGTGTGGTTTGAATTTATTATTATTTTTTAAATAACAAAATCTTTTGATATTTTTCATTATTTTTTATGGAATAAAGGGCTAGCTTTTAATGAAAAACTTTTTCAGGTGTCTAAAAGGAAAAGAATTCTCACACAAAAAGAAATTTTGCAGTTGATGAATAAATCAGATTCTGAACTAAGTTATCTCTCGGATGATGACTATGCTGCGGAGACAGAATATGAATCTCGTATACTGGAAGAAAAATCAAGTTCAGGTGAGAGCGAAGAAGAAAAACACAGAAATATTTGAAATAAAAAAACAATTTTGGATCATCCTTTGCCTTCAAAGTCCCTCGAACACATTTTTTCATTGTTTTAGCTGCAGAAAATTCTTGGTTTCAGTACAAACAAGATGCAATATCAAATAAAATTCCACCCAAAAATTCGAAATGGATCTCTTAAAATTGAAGTTATAACTGAAGCAGCATCTCCACCTACTGACAAAAGTATTTTAATATGATGAGGACAACAGTGTTGCAATTCCTCCAGCAAAAAGATTGACGTGTTATAATCCGTCTGCTAAAAGACTGTGATAGGATAAAAAGCATGACAAGTATAGCCATTTTCGATGTGTTGATGACATTTCAATATCTCTCAAGTGCAGATTTGAAAACTGTGAAAGAAGTTCAAAAAAACATTGTGAAAAATACAATGTTTATTTATTCTTGTCAAAAACAAAAATATGCCTTAAAGATTTTCCCAGTAAATCGATAATGATCCGCTGTAAGAAAAAAGAATTAATTATGCATTGATAGTTCCTTTATTTGTAACAATTTTAGTTAAATTAAGTTTATTTCTGCTATCAACTTACGGCCAAAAAATGTATAACTCATAAAATTTCACAGGCGATAGCTTCAGAGAAAAATCCCAGCCAGCACGATTGTGCGGGTAGTATCAACGTTCCAGGGGAGGGGGAAGCGAAAATTTTATTATTATTTTTTCCCGTATCATTAGGGTCAATATAGTGTTAATAACCAGAAGAATTAAATATTTAAATATAAAAATATTTCGCATCTTAAAGGGTTATAATCATTATGCAGCGAGTTTTTCTTTCAAGTGAAACATAATTCGCATCATGTATGATACATACAAATTTCTCTTCCCACTAATTTAAAAAAAAATGGCTCTTGAAGTATAGTTAGCTCGGATTGTGTACAAAGAAACAAATGAATGGGGGAAAATATGTTGGCGTCAGATAAGGTTACCAGAAATGAAACTATCGTAGTTGACGTCTGGCGTTTTACTTAACAATTTCACTGAAAATATTCCTCACTTTTTGATGCTTGGCAACGTATTCGCTTTCATATATAAGTCTCGTATGTTTCTTTCAAACTTATACATGGTTTTCGAATTTTGTGTAAATTTTTGAAGGAAAAACCACTCTCGACTTATACACGGATTGGCTTATGCTCGAAAATATACGGTATGTATTTTTGAAAGAAAGTTTATGCAAAAATCATGGGCAACAGTGATATAATGAAGAAGTACAAGGATACTTTCAATTTTGACAGCTAGGATTGCATCTGTCCTGTGATTATGAATTCAAGTGAATTACTTCCGTTGAAGTGTTTCCTTCCATTGATTTGTTATTTTGTAAGTCAAAATGCACGAGGAGAACAATAGGACAAGTAGATCAACATACATAATGTATCTCAGGGAATCAAAATGATGTAGTTGTGTGAGTATCACTTGTCAAAATTAATCCTAACACTTAAGTACACTTACTTAAATGCCAGAATGAAAGATCAGTGTCATTCAACCGACACCTTTTCTCTTTGTGTAATTGTACCCGCACTTTTCAAATTACAATAGAGAGAATCGAAAAAAGAAAGGTATCTTGATAATGATACAAAAAGATTTTGATTTCCTAAAATTGAGGCCCAATCACAATTCTGAGCTTGATGATCAGGAAGGTCAATTATGAATTGTTAAATTTGATGATGAAAGCATTTTAAAGGATGAAAAGTGCAGTTGTACCGGAAGAAATCCTTCTTGCTTAAAGTTCTTAGAAATTTTTCAATGACAGAAAATAATTATACAGTTAGCCATTGAATAACAACATTATGAAGATTTATTCAAAAGTTTCTTTAAGCTTTTCTCCTTCCTTACAAATTAACAAATAATAGAAGACTTTAATAACACGTTACAAGAGAAGATACAATGCTTTTTTGCTAGTTTTAATTTCGAAACAATACTTTTGTCACTTTTTGATAACGAGCAATAAAAAATTTGTGTAAAGATATTGTACGGAAAATGGGAAAAATAATTGAAAGAAGAAAAGTACAAAATAATAACAATTCATGCAAGGATCCTATTTTAGCCAGCAATTTTATTTATCGCTAAATTGTTGAGTTATTATCTTCATATTGGATAGAAGTCCAATACAGAAAAATGTACGGCTGGCGCAATTTGGCACAGTTTCCCAAAAGTGCCAACAACATTTCTTAACCAAAGGTGTACGATAAAATAGGCTTTTACTCAATTCTCTACAATATCAAAATTGCTGGGAACTAAAGAGCATGCCGAAAAAGGAAGACCAATTAAAAAGAAATGCTTTGAAAAATTCACAATGCTCATTAATATTTAAATATTCAGGATTTTAGTTCGAGATAATATATTTATTAGTGGGTTTTTTTCTTGGGATTTTTTTTAACTAACGTTGGAAGAATAAAAAAAAAGCAGATAAAAATTATTTAAAATTAAAATATGAATAGTCCCACACATTTAATGATATTATTCACAGCTTAATTAAAAGATTTTTTTCCAATCAAAAAGGAAAAATATGACAGTTTTTGACTCATTGGTGGTAAAAATGAGGTACTTATGTATTTTTTTAAAAAAAAATATGGGAGTAAAAAAGAAAAAGACTTTTTTTAAGGTCATATTATAATTTCTCGCGTTATTTACGCATTTCTGATAAAAAGAGAAGTAAAGGTAGTCATGAAAGTATATATATAATAATTATCAGACACGTTAAATTAATACCATTTTAATTTATGTTTATTTTGTATACATTAAAATAATCAAATTTTAATTTTGTCTTGCATACTACCGTAATAAATTTATTACGATTATTTCCAACTTAAAAGTTATTGATATTTAAAAAAATAATAAAAATAAGTATTAAATATATTTTAGTATCGTAGGACTAAAAGCTTTGTTACAAAATACGAATTTTATAACACATTAAAAAAGAGCGTATTACTATAACAAAATATAATATAATATAAATGTTTTCTCATTCCTGTATCACATTTAATATTTTATTAATTATAACGTATAAAAATGAATTACTTATGAGAGTTTATTTTATTTTTGCTTATATTTTTAACCAGAAGTTTCTCTCTATAAAAAAGTAAGCATTCTTCCTCTGTTCACGCAAAATAATACAATAAAAATTCTGAATTTTTAGAATCTATAACATTTATAAAATTAGGAAATATTTTAGCCACAGAATTTTATAAGGAAATCTAAATGTTTTTCTACCATTTTCTTTTTTGAAATTGTATTCTGAATTTATTTAAGCCATCCACGGTTTTTTTGTTTTTTTATTGCAGAATAAATTTGAGAATATTTTTATAATTAGACAAACGATTTTCTTCGCTACAAAATGTTGTGAAAAAAATTTATAAAGAATTTTTTTTTGAAGAGATATTTTTATTATTCTCACAGTTATATTTATAAAAAAAAAATAATTTTTTTCCCTGCAAAATAAATTAACGTATTTCCATGACAAAAATATTTCTAAAAATCTAAAACATCCACCTTAAAAATGTTTCCTTAAAAAACAGAAATAATAATTTTCAACAGACAAATTTGACGAAATAATACTTTAAAAAGCAAAATAGAATGTGACGGTCCAAAGAGATTTAATGCAAGCAAAAAGAAAGAGCAGTTATGCTAATCCTGAAAAACAAATGAAAATAAAATGGTGTGAATGACCTGTTCTAAAATCGAAACATGTTTTTAAATTCTTATATAAGGACTGTCTCAGAATCAAATTAGCACTTACCAAAAAGTTTTCAAAATATAATGATAAGTTTAATCTCGTTTCAAATCGTCTGAGAAATTAAATTTCGGAAATATTTTCTTCAGAGTTAATACAAAAAATAAATCGGCCACGATAACTAGTTTATAGAAAACTATTATTATGCAGAACTCTTCGTGGCGTATAAAATATATTAATAGTGTAATAAATATTGATAAAAGTATGGAACTTTTAAAATTGCTTCTCTGAGCTATCTTTCGTAATTTTAATAATTTGAATATAAAACGGAAAACGGTTTTTCCATTCAATTTTAAATAGAAAATAAGCATAAGAGTGTTTTAGCATGTTCTTTCCTATAAAGTTCATACTGAAGTAGATTACAAATGCTTAGAGACTCTAAGCATTTAAAGAATTCTGGTTTTACCTCAATGTATGTAACTGTGAAAATAATAACAGAAATAAACTATAAAATAAAATTTTTAAATAATTAAATTTATTTTTAAAATGAAACACACTAAATTTATGTGAAAAATGTATCTTAAAAATATAAAAATAAGTTAGCAAAAATGTTGTTTAAATTAATAACTGAATATATACATATGCATGTATGTATTTATGTATACATATGTAAATATATGTATGTATTTATGCATACATATGTAAATATATG